>OX366540.1:5000-12500 GCA_947256265.1 Acronicta leporina
ACCTAACCTAACCTAACCTAACCTAACCTAACCTAACCTAACCTAACCTAACCTAACCTAACCTAACCTAACCTAACCTAACCTAACCTAACCTAACCTAACCTAACCTAACCTAACCTAACCTAACCTAACCTAACCTAACCTAACCTAACCTAACCTAACCTAACCTAACCTAACCTAACCTAACCTAACCTAACCTAACCTAACCTAACCTAACCTAACCTAACCTAACCTAACCTAACCTAACCTAACCTAACCTAACCTAACCTAACCTAACCTAACCTAACCTAACCTAACCTAACCTAACCTAACCTAACCTAACCTAACCTAACCTAACCTAACCTAACCTAACCTAACCTAACCTAACCTAACCTAACCTAACCTAACCTAACCTAACCTAACCTAACCTAACCTAACCTAACCTAACCTAACCTAACCTAACCTAACCTAACCTAACCTAACCTAACCTAACCTAACCTAACCTAACCTAACCTAACCTAACCTAACCTAACCTAACCTAACCTAACCTAACCTAACCTAACCTAACCTAACCTAACCTAACCTAACCTAACCTAACCTAACCTAACCTAACCTAACCTAACCTAACCTAACCTAACCTAACCTAACCTAACCTAACCTAACCTAACCTAACCTAACCTAACCTAACCTAACCTAACCTAACCTAACCTAACCTAACCTAACCTAACCTAACCTAACCTAACCTAACCTAACCTAACCTAACCTAACCTAACCTAACCTAACCTAACCTAACCTAACCTAACCTAACCTAACCTAACCTAACCTAACCTAACCTAACCTAACCTAACCTAACCTAACCTAACCTAACCTAACCTAACCTAACCTAACCTAACCTAACCTAACCTAACCTAACCTAACCTAACCTAACCTAACCTAACCTAACCTAACCTAACCTAACCTAACCTAACCTAACCTAACCTAACCTAACCTAACCTAACCTAACCTAACCTAACCTAACCTAACCTAACCTAACCTAACCTAACCTAACCTAACCTAACCTAACCTAACCTAACCTAACCTAACCTAACCTAACCTAACCTAACCTAACCTAACCTAACCTAACCTAACCTAACCTAACCTAACCTAACCTAACCTAACCTAACCTAACCTAACCTAACCTAACCTAACCTAACCTAACCTAACCTAACCTAACCTAACCTAACCTAACCTAACCTAACCTAACCTAACCTAACCTAACCTAACCTAACCTAACCTAACCTAACCTAACCTAACCTAACCTAACCTAACCTAACCTAACCTAACCTAACCTAACCTAACCTAACCTAACCTAACCTAACCTAACCTAACCTAACCTAACCTAACCTAACCTAACCTAACCTAACCTAACCTAACCTAACCTAACCTAACCTAACCTAACCTAACCTAACCTAACCTAACCTAACCTAACCTAACCTAACCTAACCTAACCTAACCTAACCTAACCTAACCTAACCTAACCTAACCTAACCTAACCTAACCTAACCTAACCTAACCTAACCTAACCTAACCTAACCTAACCTAACCTAACCTAACCTAACCTAACCTAACCTAACCTAACCTAACCTAACCTAACCTAACCTAACCTAACCTAACCTAACCTAACCTAACCTAACCTAACCTAACCTAACCTAACCTAACCTAACCTAACCTAACCTAACCTAACCTAACCTAACCTAACCTAACCTAACCTAACCTAACCTAACCTAACCTAACCTAACCTAACCTAACCTAACCTAACCTAACCTAACCTAACCTAACCTAACCTAACCTAACCTAACCTAACCTAACCTAACCTAACCTAACCTAACCTAACCTAACCTAACCTAACCTAACCTAACCTAACCTAACCTAACCTAACCTAACCTAACCTAACCTAACCTAACCTAACCTAACCTAACCTAACCTAACCTAACCTAACCTAACCTAACCTAACCTAACCTAACCTAACCTAACCTAACCTAACCTAACCTAACCTAACCTAACCTAACCTAACCTAACCTAACCTAACCTAACCTAACCTAACCTAACCTAACCTAACCTAACCTAACCTAACCTAACCTAACCTAACCTAACCTAACCTAACCTAACCTAACCTAACCTAACCTAACCTAACCTAACCTAACCTAACCTAACCTAACCTAACCTAACCTAACCTAACCTAACCTAACCTAACCTAACCTAACCTAACCTAACCTAACCTAACCTAACCTAACCTAACCTAACCTAACCTAACCTAACCTAACCTAACCTAACCTAACCTAACCTAACCTAACCTAACCTAACCTAACCTAACCTAACCTAACCTAACCTAACCTAACCTAACCTAACCTAACCTAACCTAACCTAACCTAACCTAACCTAACCTAACCTAACCTAACCTAACCTAACCTAACCTAACCTAACCTAACCTAACCTAACCTAACCTAACCTAACCTAACCTAACCTAACCTAACCTAACCTAACCTAACCTAACCTAACCTAACCTAACCTAACCTAACCTAACCTAACCTAACCTAACCTAACCTAACCTAACCTAACCTAACCTAACCTAACCTAACCTAACCTAACCTAACCTAACCTAACCTAACCTAACCTAACCTAACCTAACCTAACCTAACCTAACCTAACCTAACCTAACCTAACCTAACCTAACCTAACCTAACCTAACCTAACCTAACCTAACCTAACCTAACCTAACCTAACCTAACCTAACCTAACCTAACCTAACCTAACCTAACCTAACCTAACCTAACCTAACCTAACCTAACCTAACCTAACCTAACCTAACCTAACCTAACCTAACCTAACCTAACCTAACCTAACCTAACCTAACCTAACCTAACCTAACCTAACCTAACCTAACCTAACCTAACCTAACCTAACCTAACCTAACCTAACCTAACCTAACCTAACCTAACCTAACCTAACCTAACCTAACCTAACCTAACCTAACCTAACCTAACCTAACCTAACCTAACCTAACCTAACCTAACCTAACCTAACCTAACCTAACCTAACCTAACCTAACCTAACCTAACCTAACCTAACCTAACCTAACCTAACCTAACCTAACCTAACCTAACCTAACCTAACCTAACCTAACCTAACCTAACCTAACCTAACCTAACCTAACCTAACCTAACCTAACCTAACCTAACCTAACCTAACCTAACCTAACCTAACCTAACCTAACCTAACCTAACCTAACCTAACCTAACCTAACCTAACCTAACCTAACCTAACCTAACCTAACCTAACCTAACCTAACCTAACCTAACCTAACCTAACCTAACCTAACCTAACCTAACCTAACCTAACCTAACCTAACCTAACCTAACCTAACCTAACCTAACCTAACCTAACCTAACCTAACCTAACCTAACCTAACCTAACCTAACCTAACCTAACCTAACCTAACCTAACCTAACCTAACCTAACCTAACCTAACCTAACCTAACCTAACCTAACCTAACCTAACCTAACCTAACCTAACCTAACCTAACCTAACCTAACCTAACCTAACCTAACCTAACCTAACCTAACCTAACCTAACCTAACCTAACCTAACCTAACCTAACCTAACCTAACCTAACCTAACCTAACCTAACCTAACCTAACCTAACCTAACCTAACCTAACCTAACCTAACCTAACCTAACCTAACCTAACCTAACCTAACCTAACCTAACCTAACCTAACCTAACCTAACCTAACCTAACCTAACCTAACCTAACCTAACCTAACCTAACCTAACCTAACCTAACCTAACCTAACCTAACCTAACCTAACCTAACCTAACCTAACCTAACCTAACCTAACCTAACCTAACCTAACCTAACCTAACCTAACCTAACCTAACCTAACCTAACCTAACCTAACCTAACCTAACCTAACCTAACCTAACCTAACCTAACCTAACCTAACCTAACCTAACCTAACCTAACCTAACCTAACCTAACCTAACCTAACCTAACCTAACCTAACCTAACCTAACCTAACCTAACCTAACCTAACCTAACCTAACCTAACCTAACCTAACCTAACCTAACCTAACCTAACCTAACCTAACCTAACCTAACCTAACCTAACCTAACCTAACCTAACCTAACCTAACCTAACCTAACCTAACCTAACCTAACCTAACCTAACCTAACCTAACCTAACCTAACCTAACCTAACCTAACCTAACCTAACCTAACCTAACCTAACCTAACCCAGTCCGCGATGTTCTGGCGCCGAGAACGGTCGATGTAGCAAGCGCTCGTGTCGAAAAAATTCATAAAAGTGGCTATATAAGACTTACAAACATGGTTTTAGTGTCAAAAGACGTGTAAAAGTGCCGCGGACGTGATAGTGTTGTGACAGTGACCCTCCGGTATCCCCCTGAAGTAGGATCGCGCAAGACCTACTTTTGGGAGGGCCCGGAAAGTGTTTTTCGTCCGGCGCTCGAAAACTAAAGCGGTAACATATGCATTTTTGTACACCATTAGAAGCGTATTAACCCCCTCTATGTACTCACAAAGTTTGCCTTCCATCCACTCATAAATGACCAAGTTATAGCCCTTTTAAAGTTAAGACCTAAAGTACTAACTCCCTTCTGGAGTTAGTTAGGTAAATTCTAACTACAGATTCTTACTCCCTATGTAGTCCTCTACTATAATCTATATCACAAGCTTTGGTTTTCGAGGGTCTTGGACCCCAAAACCACCATAAACTATTTTCAATTTGACACTCTGAACTTTCATGCCACTTTTGGGGTCTTAGCTATCGGGTAAGACCCCCTTTGGACTCTAAGGTAAAATAGACAATTTAGTGGACTATCTAGTGCTTTTTAGTTTGTAATTTTATGTTACTTAGTTCCTAAGATATCTTAGTTTTTGTAACTCTGTTGTTTTTGACATTGGCGCCAAACTCCGTCATTTTTGAGGACCGAAACTTCGGCTCCTAGGCACGTGCCCCAAATTTTGAACAGCTTAATTTGTAGATTAGACCTTCTAGTATAGGGTACTTTTTGTCCCATATACCTACCCATCCGGGTTACGGAGTTAGACGCCGTGTCCTTGAACGCGAATTTGTGCCTACTATTTTTCACTTGTCCCATTTTGCCCCTCATTTGTACTTTCGGGTTTAGAGACGCGCAATATTTTATTGTTCTATTTCATAGTACAGGTCCTCCCCTTTCCATACCAGTTTTTATCTTGTTTTTATCTTTAAAATTAACGTAGTTACAGCATTTTTCCCTCATACACTTTTCTTTTAAAAATTTTTCACAAGTCTTTTACTTCGCCAACTTCCCGACCAAAAACTTCGGCCCACAGGCACGTCGGGTTAGTTCCCCATATTTAGTGGTGTAGGTGACTCCTTTGGCTATCCGGAGGTACCCACCTTCACCACCTTCTCATCAGGGATACGGAGTAATTGACCAAAGTCTAGATCACTAGTTTTTGTCAGAATTTTTAGACTTTCCCACTTTGCCCCTCATTCCTACTTTCTAGATTATAGACGCGCTAGATATTAAGATCTCATTTTATAGCTTAGACTGTCCCATTTAAATACTAGTTTTTATTTTGTTTCTAGCACGTAAATTAACGTAGTTATAGCATTTTTCCCTCTGACACTTTTCATTTAAAAATTTTTCACGAGTCTTTAACTCTGTCAACTTCCCGACCGAAAACTTCGGCCCTCAGGCACGTCGGGTTAGTTCCCCATATTTAGTGGTGTGGGTGGCCCCTTTGGGTATCCGGAGGTACCCACCTTCACCACCTACTCTTAAGGGATACGGAGTTATTGACAAAAGTCTGAGACACTAGTTTTTAGCCCGAATTCCCAGACTTTCTCTAGTCTCTACCCCTGGGTGTGAGTGTGGTGGTACCCAATCATATTTTCTTATAGGGGACATCCTCCCCTTCAATATCCAGTTTTCAGCTTATTTTTAAGTCTATTAGTTCAATAGTTATTCATTTTATTTCAAATTTTTTCCAAATTTTTTGTCAAAAAACTTCGGTAACTTTGCGCGCTTATTCCTGCTTACCCCAGTGGGTCGCGTTGGGTTGAAGTATCTGGTTTTGTGCGGGACACCCTCAGCTATCTGTAGGTACCACCCGCGCAAACCTACCCATCAGGGTTCCGAAGATATATAGCTTTTTCTGAGGAGTAATTTTAATAATTTTGTTCCATAAAATCAGAGCGAGAAACACGTCGCTAACGCGTCGCCGACTCGCGCGCCCCCTAAAAACCCCCGTATCTCGGGAACGGCTACAGATAGAGCGTTTTTAACACCGGCTAAGGAATACTATACTATCGTATAGTATTCCTAACCCAGCTCGGGCATAGTCTACCTCCACATCCCCCCCCCCCAAAATTTCAATTTTCCCCTTTTTAGTTTTTATTAGTTTAACCATACCTTTTGTGGTCGGGTATTGTATTTCTTTAAACCCAAGCCGGGATAACTTGGTTTTGGTCAAGTTACACCCTCTGGTTTTTACTTTTCAATAGTTTAATTAATTATTTTATCAGGTCACCCTTACTCCAACTTGGTTCCTCTCATATCTCTGGAACCAAGCAATTTATCGTAATTCTGAGTTCAGTTCAGTATAGAAACGTAGGGGTAACACATTGATTGGACCTGGTCCGGTCCCCCTACCCTCAAAATTTTCACTTATTATTTTGATATCTCCCTGACCTTACCAGCCCTGGTAGGGGCCCTACCACATTTGGCTAGAAGACATCCTCCCTCTATAGGGCCACTTTGTCCCGTCTCCGAACTCCTCGGATTCCGTTAAGCATCAGGCACTTTTCGCGTTTTTTCTAACAATTTCTTAGTTTTTAATTCTGTAATAGTTTAAGTACACTGTACACACTCCATTCACACATATTACCCCCCCTTTCCCCTCTTCATTTTTTGTTTTTTCTCAATTTTTGTATATTTTTTTTTAGCATACATCTTGGGAACTAGACTAGCATTGTTTAGATTCAGATTCCCCCACCTCTTTTACCACAGGAGGACAGCACCAACCCCTTTTTCTGGCCCCCACTTTGGGATCTAGGCCTAAAATGGCCTCACACAAGCCCCCCCCTGGGGGCTCTAAATCTTCTGCTGAGGTATTCTCAGCCTACAAGGCAGCTAGCAGGCAGCTCGCCGGGAGCTTCGACTCTCTGATTTTGTCAGACGAGGAGGGACTCGGCGAGATGTTTTACGAGCCATCTGCCAGAGAGGCTCATCGCCCGCCCACCCCCAACACCGATTCCACCACCACAAACATCAATCCAGTTGATGAATGCTTGCGCGCCTTTTTAAAGGAAAAAATCGCCGAATGCAAGACACTACTAACAGAGGGCAAAAGCCTTAAAAAAGAGAATAAAAATTCTATTCTTTTTATCTTTGAGCAGATTTTGGCGTACACTCGCTTCCCTGCTCCTACCCCCATCCAGGCTGCACCACCACCATCTATCCCTGACACCA
>OX366540.1:17500-22500 GCA_947256265.1 Acronicta leporina
AGGAAAACCTCAAAAACATCATCGCCTCAGAGGTCACCAAGGTCTTTAAAACTGAGATGGCCACACTTAAAAAGACCTTCACCCCCTCCCCTCCCTCTCAATCCCTTCGCCCCTCGTATGCCGCAATTGCCAAAGCCCAAACCCCCACCCCTCCCAAAATCCCCATCTCCAAGCCTGCTATTATAGTCACATCGAAGAAAGACGTAATAACCCCACATGATACTCTCAAAATGTTCCGTACAGGAGTAACTTTTCGGGACACGAATTTTTCCCCCTCGGAAATCAAATTTGTGTCCAACAACAAACTAAGGGTTGAGTTCGACAGTGAGGCCCAACGAGATATTGCGCTCAAAAAAATCGATGAAGCTGACAACATAACCGCGGAAAAATCTAGGAAATTGAAGCCAATGCTGGTTATAAAAGGTGTCCCCTTGGAGGTTCCTTGCGACGAACTTGCTGAAATTATCCTAAACCAGAACAACCTGACCACCTACTCTCCCTCCGACATCGTATTCCGTTTCAAAAGAGGGAATCGGAATGACGCACTTTACAATGCCGTATTTTTAGTCTCCCCTCCCCTATGGAGGACCATAATCGGACTCGGAAAGGTGAACGTCGACCATCAGAGGATTCACGTGGAAGAGTACGTTCCCCTTCTCCATTGTTACACCTGTCTGCAATTCGGCCATACGCGCAAGAACTGCACGGCAGAAAAAACAGCTTGCTCCCACTGTGCGTCCCTTACCCACATATACAAGGACTGTCCTGTGAAAAGGGACACAAATGCCACAGAGTGTTACAACTGTGTCCAATTCGGAAAGAAATACAACCGCTCAGTCGATACAAAACACAGCGCCACATCAGCATCCTGCCCCCGATTAGTCCAAGTCTTCGAAAGATTAAAACTACGTATCGATTATGGATACTAGTCGAGCAAACAGAACACACAATACACACGCAACAAGCACACACACAAACACCACTCACCGCACATTCAAATGCACACAAATTAATCTTGGACGTGGCAGAAATGCCACACACGAACTGAAAGTACATGCAATGAACACAAATCCTGATATTGTATTTCTTTCCGAACCATACACTGGGACGGGACGACTGATGGGTGCATTCCCGGGATACTTAATTTATCAATTTCCTCAGCCGACTGCCATCTCCAAAACGTCAATTTTGATTAGGGAAGGTCTGGGCAGCACCATCGGATGCTCAGAGTTTTCTGACTCCAATCTGTCAATAGTCAAAATAAATTCAAGAGGCTCTCGAAACATATATCTGATCTCAATATACATCAAACCTCGTAACGATGAAGACCAAACACTCCTTAAGCTAGCCGCATTCCTGGAGAGGACGTCCGGCTCGGTGCACCTGGTGTGCGGCGACTTCAACGGTTGGCACACTATGTGGGGCTCCTCAACATGCAACAGGCGGGGGAACAGGGTCTTCGACTTTATACTCCACCACAACTTACGCATTTGCAATGTGGGCACCATGCCCACATTTGTTACAACTACACATGACAATATTCGCACCTCTATCATCGACCTTACACTTATAAATAATACTGAACAGGCAAAAATCACCAACTGGACAGTTGACTCCAGTATCTGCCCCTCTACAGAACATAACGCCATTACATTCGAACTCTCCCTTGGTAATTCCCCCCCTACAAAAAACCTGAAGTCGTCTACGTATAGGTATAATACCGCTGACACCAGGTGGGACCTCGTGTCGGACAGATTTGCCCGGGAGGTGGGCAACAACCTCAACGTCACCGCCTCCATTACCACCTTTTCCACTCTGGAAATTGACGCCTACATCCACCAGATGACCACGAGCATCACGCGAGCGTGCGACATACTCTTACCGCGCAAATCTCCATACTCCCACCGCGCTCCTTGGTGGACTGACGAACTGGAGGCAGTTAAACGCAAAGTCCTCGCCATACATCACCGTATGACAAACAACCGACGACGACATCGACCCATGGAGGCTCTGATCGCTGAGAATGCCAGAGTACGTAAGGAGTACAGCGATGCGATTTGTGCAGCTTCCACCGCGCACTTTCGGGAATTTTGCAACAAGCAAAAGAAGGAAGATGTGTATTCGGTCACAAATCGCATCATCAAGACTCCTCCATTGCGGCAGCCCCCTTCCACCCTTAAACTTGATGACGGGACCTTTACCACCAACTCCCAGGATACCGCTCGAGCACTCCTTTACAGGTTCTATCCTGATGACTCCCCTGACCAGACTGACGGACAACGACACATGAGATCTCTTATGAACCAACCTCTTAATACTCCCTCTGATCCCCCATTTACATTTACCGAAATATTCGAAGCCATCAAAATCATGAATCACAAAAAAGCACCTGGGATCGACCACTTGACTGCCGACATTTGCCTACAATTTATCACATCATTTCCCAAAATCATCACCGATCTCCTAAATAGATGCTTCTCCCTCAACTACTTCCCCAGGGCTTGGAAGGTGGCTTCCACTAGAGTAATCCCTAAACCTGGTAAGACTGACTATTCCTCGCCGTCCTCATACAGGCCAATTGGACTCATAAACGTTTTCGGCAAACTTCTGGAAAAACTTATTACTAACAGACTGACATACCATTTAAACACAACTAACTCTTCATCCCCCCATCAATATGGGTTCAAACTCCAAACCTCCACCCATCAGGCTGTGCACAGTGCCCTTAGTGTGGTGAGGCGTGCGATTGCTAATAGAGAGCTTGTGATCGCCGCCTCTCTTGATATCAGGGCTGCCTTTGACCACGCCTGGTGGCCCGCAATATTTGCACGCCTTCGTAAAGTCAATTGTCCACAAAATATATATAACACCCTTCTCAGCTACATTGACGACCGTAAGGTGGAAATTAACTTTGCTGACTGCCAGGTGAGTAAGTCCATGACGATGGGCTGCATACAGGGTTCCGTGTGCGGCCCATCGCTGTGGAATGTCATACTGGATGAGCTCTTGTCGGTGGATTTCCCCAGGGGATGCCACATTCAGGCGTATGCTGATGACGTCCTCCTCATATGTCACGCTGCCTCGGTGGGTGAACTTGAGGACGTCACTAATGTGGCATTGTCGCGGGTTACTGACTGGGGCGCATCTGTTAAGCTTACCTTTGGCCCGGACAAAACCCAAATCATGGGCTTCACCAACAGGTCCACCCGATGCCGTGTGACCATCGATGGTCGCACCCTCCCATTTGTCAACGAGATCAGGTACCTAGGGGTCGTCATAGACAGTAAACTAAGATTCGTCAAACACTGCCTATACGTCATAGACAAAGCAAAGAGACTTCTAAATAGATTGACCTTATTCATCCGACCCACTTGGGGTATCCATCCTGAAAATGTCCGTATCATTTATGAACAGGTAATCCAACCCATAGTCTGCTACGCTGGAAGTGTTTGGTCTAGCGCTCTTGACTATAATTACGTTAGTAATAAATTCTTATCCCTACAGAGACTTTTTGCTATTAAAATCATCCAAGGTTTCCGCACATTAAACACCCCAACAGCCATTTCACTCGCTAGACTCACTCCCCTACCTGCCAAAATTAGAGAACTCGCCAATAACGAGCTCACCAAATACAAGGGTACCTCTGGTTTCCTCCCTGCTGACACCCCAATCGAGACACTGACACATCCTTCACTGCTCCTACACCCCTCCAACCGTATCGGCATTCAGTTCTCCAGCGTCCTTTCCCAAGAGGACATCGGCGACATCGCCTCCGATACGGCCGTCCAAATATATACTGACGGCAGTAAGCATGACGGTAAGGTCGGTGCTGCTGTCGTCATTATCCATCCCGACCATCCTTCTATCATCAAAAAACTAAAGCTCCACGATTGCTGTTCAGTGTTCCAAGCAGAGCTACTCGCTATTGAGTACTCTTGCCGCTGGATCCTGAGCAATAAAATTCCCCAATCTATAATTCTCTCCGATTGCAAATCAGGTCTGACTGAACTCTCCAACCCCAACAGCTCCAACCATTTCGCCAATGTCATCCACCACCTTATTCACGATGCTCGAGCGGCTGGCTTGGCTATCGAGTTCGCCTGGATCAAAGCTCACGTGGGCATTGCCGGCAATGAGATGGCGGACTTGGCGGCCAAATCGGCTGCCATGCTCCATCGCACTCCAGACTACCTATCTATCCCTACCAGCCACATAAAAATGCGTAACCATAACCTATCCTCCCTGTCATCGCTCGAATTGTATAACAACTCGACCTATATAAAAACTCTTCTTCCTACCTATAACGACTTGCAATCCTACCTTAACGCAGTCAGGCCAAACTTTGCAATTACCCAATTCCTGTCGAACCACGGATTCCACAAAGAATACCTCTGCAGATTTAAAATCACCCAAGATGATAAATGCCCTTGTGATGGCGTCACACCGCAGTCGATGCGTCATCTTGTGCGCGACTGCCCCAGATTTGCGTTAACTAGGGCCGACTATCTTTCGGTAGCTCCCCAAAATGTAATTGATCCCTACGACCTTAAGGAAATATTAAAACGACCGAGTACCATTGATAGTTTTCACAACCATATTTTTTACATCGTTAAGGAATTAAAACATTTCAATAGTTAAAAGTTTTCGCCATTCATTACATATTTGCTCTGAATTTATATTTAATCTGTTATAGTCTTAAATTAATTAGATTTTAGCTTTTTAATGTTTCTATTTTTACAAACTTATTATTAACAAAACATACAAAAAAAAAAAAAAAACAAACAATAAAAAAAAAAAAAAAAACAAACAAACAAAAAAAAAAAAAAATAAGTACTACTAAATTACAATGCTAAATCCAATGTATCAATTCGAATATTTACCTTTGGGGCACAACTTAGCAAGTGCACTCCTGCTATTTTGTGCATCACAGATAAATGTGAAATTACTGTGTATATATTATTATGTTTATTGTATTCTCCCTTTTCAAAACATCTCCTTAT
>OX366540.1:27500-55000 GCA_947256265.1 Acronicta leporina
TCGTCAACTTTGCGCGCACATACCTGCCTACCCCAGCGGGTCGCGTTGGGTTGAAGTATCTGGTTTTGTGCGGGACACCTTCAGCTATCTGTAGGTACCACCCGCACAAACCTACCCATCAGGGTTGCGAAGTTATTTAGGTTTTTCTGAGGAGTAATTTTAATAATTTTGTTCCGTAAAATCAGAGCGAGAAACACGTCGCTAACGCGTCGCCGACTCGCGCGCCCCCTAAAAACCCCCGTATCTCGGGAACGGCTACAGATAGAGCGTTTTTAACACCGGCTAAGGAATACTATACTATCGTATAGTATTCCTAACCCAGCTCGGGCGTATCCCACCTCCACATCCCCCCCCCCCAAATTTTGATTTGCCCCTTTTTTAGTTTTTATTAGTTTAACCATACCTTTTGTGGTCGGGTATTGTATTTCTTTAAACCCAAGCCGGGATAACTTGGTTTTGGTCAAGTTACACCCTTTGGTTTTTACTTTTTCAATAGTTTAACTAATTATTTTATCAGGTCACCCTTACTCCAACTTGGTTCCTCTCATATCTCTGGAACCAAGCAATCTATCGTAATTCTGAGTTCAGTTTAGTATAGAAACGTAGGGGTAACACATTGATTGGACCTGGTCCGGTCCCCCTACCCTCAAATTTTTCACTTTTTATTTTGATATCTCCCTGACCTTACCAGCCCTGGTAGGGGCCTTACCGCATTTGGATAGTTTACATCCCCCCCTTATAGGGCCACTTTATCCCGTCTCCGAACTCCTCGGATTCTGTTCATCATCAGGCACTTTTCGCGTTTTTTCTTATAATTTTTAGTTTTTCAGTTCTGTAATAGTTTAAGTACACTGTACACACTCTATTCACATACATTACCCCTTCCTCCCCTCCTCATTTTTTGCTTTTTTCTCAATTTTTGTATATCTTTTAGCATACATCTTGGGAACTAGTATAACATTGCTTAGATTCAGACTCCCCGCCCTCATTTACGACAGGAGGACAGCACCAACCCCTTTTTCTGGCCCCCACTTAGGGATCTAGGCCTAAAATGGCCTCACACAAGCCCCCCCCTGGGGGCTCTAAATCTTCTGCTGAGGTATTCTCAGCCTACAAGGCAGCTAGCAGGCAGCTCGCCGGGAGCTTCGACTCTCTGATTTTGTCAGATGAGGAGGGACTCGGCGAGATGTTCTACGAGCCATCTGTCAGAGAGGCCTATCGCCCGCCCACCCCTAACATCGATTCCAACACCGCTAACATCAATCCACTTGATGAATGCTTGCGCGACTTTTTAACGGAAAAGATCACCCAATGCAAGAAACTTCTCACAGAGGGCAAGAGCCTTAAAAAAGAGAATAAGAATTCTATTCTCTACATCTTTGAGCAGATTTTAACTTATCCTCGCTTCCCTGCTCCCACCCCCATCCGGGCTGCACCACCACCATCTATCCCTGACACCAAAAGTCAGGAAAGCCTCAAGGAGAGCATTATCTCCGAAGTCACTAAGGCAATGAAGGCTGAGATTGCCAACCTTACTAAGACCCTTACCCCCCCTGCCCCTGCCCCCTCTCAAACCACTCAATCCACTCGGCCGTCGTCGTACGCCGCTGCCGTCGAAGCCATGTGCCAAACCCCACGCCCTGCCATCCCCCCAGTTTTACCAACCTCCAAGCCGGCGATCATCGTCTCTTCTAAGAAGGAGGTGGTCGCCCCTAAGGAGACTCTCAAAATCTTTCGCTCGGAAGTAACCTTCCGGGACACAAACTTCTGCCCCTCTGATGTCAAATTCGTCTCTAACAACAAGCTTAGGGTCGAATTTGACAGCGAGGGTGCACGGGACATTGCCCTTCATAAAGTGAATTTCGAGGCAGCCAATTTGTCTGCCGAGAAATCTAAAAAACTAAAACCCATGCTGGTGGCTAAGGGAATCCCTAACGAGATTCCCACTGAGGAACTCTCAACCATAATTCTCGAGCAAAACGGTCTCCAACTCTCACACAAACTCACCGACATAGTCTTTCGGTTCAAAAGGGGCAACCGAAATGACGACCTATATAACGCTGTCTTCGTGGTGTCCCCTCCCTTATGGAGAAAACTTCTCAGTTTTGGGAGGGTTAATTTGGACCACCAGCGGGTCCATGTTGAGGAGTATTCCCCGCTCCTCCAATGTTACTCTTGCCTGCAGTTCGGCCATACCCGGAAGAACTGTACGGCCGACAAAACCATCTGCTCGCATTGCTCGTCCCTCACACACGTCTATAAGGACTGCCCTGTAAAAAGGGACAACAAGGCAACGGACTGCTACAATTGTGTGCAGTTCGTAAAAAAGTACAATCGGCCATGTAATACAAAACACAGTGCTACCTCATCCACTTGCCCTCGTTTGGTTCATGCCCTAAACAAACTTAAACTAAGGATCGACTATGGACCATAGTCATACAAACACACACATACACACAACATACACATTAACTTATCAAATTCATCAACCTTACAAATCATAATAATCTTGGGCGTGGCTTATGCCACACATTATACTATCCACTCACACTCTACCCAAACCCGATTGTTACTTCACTTATGCCTGACGTTTGTGTGGGGCGGCATACAGGGGCCTCCTGCTGGTGTCTCCTCACCTCCCCCCTCTTCACTGTCCAGTTAAATTCTGTTTTCAGGTTGCCTACCGCGCCTTGTTGTATGCCTGTCTCAGGCGCCGCTTTTGCGGACTCACTTTGTCTCTCACACACTTACCTCTCTACTACACACTATTTTCAATGTTCTTTCTGTATATAACTGTGTCTAGATTTAAGTTCCATGTAAAGGACCACTGTAAATATTTTACAATTCGCAACATCACATTCTATACTTCTCTCACTTTTACTTATACACAATCTTTTCTTATACAATAACACTTTGGGGCAACCCTCTGTATATAGTATAATGGTCCTTTACAGTTATCTAGATTTAAGTTTATTAGTTATAAGATTTTTATTATCTTAGAATAAGCTTTTTCTTATGTTATGCAAAAACTACAAAAACCCAAAAATATTTAAAAAACTTAAAACCAAAAATATTATTTTCTCCACCTGTCTTCATTTATTTACACCCCTACTTCTCTACAAGTGCCCCCCTCTACGGCACAATTTAGCAGGCTAACCACCTGCTGCTTTGTGCAATAAAGGGGGTCATAGTGTTTTATTTATTATATATAATTATATATATCCATCTACTCCTACCCACTCACATCATTCTCACCCAATCTCTCTCAAACCCTTTTCTCTTATCTTCTCTCACATAGGAAAGGCGCAGACGTATACTTAGCGTTACCCTTTCCTTTTTCCATATAACATACTTAAAAAAAAACCTAACCTAACCTAACCTAACCTAACCTAACCTAACCTAACCTAACCTAACCTAACCTAACCTAACCTAACCTAACCTAACCTAACCTAACCTAACCTAACCTAACCTAACCTAACCTAACCTAACCTAACCTAACCTAACCTAACCTAACCTAACCTAACCTAACCTAACCTAACCTAACCTAACCTAACCTAACCTAACCTAACCTAACCTAACCTAACCTAACCTAACCTAACCTAACCTAACCTAACCTAACCTAACCTAACCTAACCTAACCTAACCTAACCTAACCTAACCTAACCTAACCTAACCTAACCTAACCTAACCTAACCTAACCTAACCTAACCTAACCTAACCTAACCTAACCTAACCTAACCTAACCTAACCTAACCTAACCTAACCTAACCTAACCTAACCTAACCTAACCTAACCTAACCTAACCTAACCTAACCTAACCTAACCTAACCTAACCTAACCTAACCTAACCTAACCAGTCCGCGATGTTCTGGCGCCGAGAACGGTCGATGTAGCAAGCGCTCGTGTCGAAAAAATTCATAAAAGTGGCTATATAAGACTTACAAACATGGTTTTAGTGTCAAAAGACGTGTAAAAGTGCCGCGGACGTGATAGTGTTGTGACAGTGACCCTCCGGTATCCCCCTGAAGTAGGATCGCGCAAGACCTACTTTTGGGAGGGCCCGGAAAGTGTTTTTCGTCCGGCGCTCGAAAACTAAAGCGGTAACCTATGCCTTTTTATACACTAATAGAAGCGTATTAACCCCCTCTATGTACCCACAAAGTTTGCCTTCCATCCACTCATAAATGACCAAGTTATAGCCCTTTTAAACTTAAGACCTAAAGTACTAACTCCCTTCTGGAGTTAGTTAGGTAAATTCTGTTTTCATATTTTTACTCCCTATGTAGTCCTCTTTCATAATCTCTATCACAAGCTTTGGTTTTCGAGGGTCTTGGACCCCAAAACCACCATAAACTATTTTCATTTTGACACTTTGAACTTTCATGCCACTTTTGGGGTCTTAGCTATCGGGTAAGACCCCCTTTGGACTCTAAGGTAAAATAGACAATTTAGTGGACTATCTAGTGCTTTTTAGTTTGTAATTTTATGTCACTTAGTTCCTAAGATATCTTAGTTTTTGTAACTCTGTTATTTTTGACATTGGCGCCAAACTCCGTCATTTTTGAGGACCGAAACTTCGGCTCCTAGGCACGTGCCCCAAATTTTGAACACCTAAATTTGTAGATTAGACCTTCTAGTATAGGGTACTTTTTGTCCCATATACCTACCCATCCGGGTTACGGAGTTAGACGCCGTGTCCTTTAACGCGAATTTGTGCCTATTATTTTCACTTGTCCCATTTTGCTCCTCATTTGTACTCTCAGGTTCAGAGACGCGCAGTATTTTATTATTTCATCTTATAGTACAGACTGTCCCCTTTATATACTAGTTTTTATTTTGTTTCTAGCACGAATATTAACGTAGTTACAGCATTTTTCCCTCACACACTTTTCCTTTAAAATTTTTCACAAGTCTTTTACTTCGCCAACTTCCCGACCAAAAACTTCGGCCCACAGGCACGTCGGGTTAGTTCCCCATATTTAGTGGTGTAGGTGACTTCTTCGGCTATCCGGAGGTACCCACCTTCACCACCTTCTCATCAGGGATACGGAGTAACTGGCTAAAGTCTGGAACACTAATTTTTTGCCCGAATTTTCAGACTTCCCACTTTGCCCCTCATTTCTACTTTCTAGGTCATAGACGCGCAGGATTTTATTATTTCATCTTATAGTACAGACTGTCCCCTTTATATACTCGTTTTTATTTTGTTTCTAGCACGAAAATTAACGTAGCTACAGCATTTTTCCCTCTAACACTTTTCATTTAAAAATTTTTCACATTTTTTAAACTCCGTCAACTTCCCGACCAAAAACTTCGGCCCACAGGCACGTCGGGTTAGTTCCCCATATTTAGTGGTGTGGGTGGCTCTCTTGGCTATCCGGAGGTACCCACCTTCACCACCTACTCTTAAGGGATACGGAGTTATTCACTAAAGTCTAAGACACTAGTTTTTTGCCTGAATTCTTAGACTTTCCCTAGTCTCTACTCCTGGGTGTGAGTGAGGTAGTTTTTAGTTACATTTTCAAGTAGGGGACATCCTCCCCTTCAATAATCAATTTTCACCGTATTTTTAAGTACATTATTTCAATAGTTATTCATTTTAATTCAAATTTTTCCAAATTTTTTGTTAAAAAACTTCGGTAACTTTGCGCGCTTATTCCTGCTTACCCCAGTGGGTCGCGTTGGGTTGAAGTATCTGGATTTGTGCGGGACACCCTCAGCTATCTGTAGGTACCACCCGCACAAACCTACCCATCAGGGTTCCGAAGATACATAGCTTTTTCTGAGGAGTAATTTTCAATAATTTTGTCCCGTAAATTAGAGCGAGAAACACGTCGCTAACGCGTCGCTGACTCGCGCGCCCCCTAAAAACCCCCGTATCTCGGGAACGGTTAGAGATAGAGCGTTTTTAACACCGGCTAAGGAATACTATACTATCGTATAGTATTCCTAACCCAGCTCGGGCATAGTCCACCTCCACATCCCCCCCCCCCAAATTTAAATTTTCCCCTTTTTTCAGTTTATTAGTTTAACCATACCTTTTGTGGTCGGGTATTGTATTCCTTTAAACCCAAGCCGGGATAACTTGGTTTTGGTCAAGTTACACCCTTTGGTTTTTACTTTTTCAATAGTTTAATTAATTATCTTATCAGGTCACCCTTACTCCAACTTGGTTCCTCTCATATCTCTGGAACCAAGCAATTTATCGTAATTCTGAGTTCAGTCTAGTATAGAAACGTAGGGGTAACACATTGATTGGACCTGGTCCGGTCCCCCTACCCTCAAATTTTTCATCCTTTATTTTTATATCTCCCTGACCTTACCAGCCCTGGTAGGGGCCTTACCGCATTTGGATAGTTTACATCCCCCCCTTATAGGGCCACTTTGTCCCGTCTCCGAACTCCTCGGATTCTGTTCATCATCAGGCACTTTTCGCGTTTTTTATTATAATTTTTAGTTTTTCAGTTCTGATATAGTTTAAGTACACTGTACACACTCCATTCACATACATTACCCCTTCCTCCCCTCCTCATTTTTTGCTTTTTTCTCAATTTTTGTATCTTTTTTAGCATATATCCTGGGATCTATTCTAGCATTGTTTAGATTCAGATTCCCCCACCTCTTTTACCACAGGAGGACAGCACCAACCCCTTTTTCTGGCCCCCACTTTGGGATCTAGGCCTAAAATGGCCTCACACAAGCCCCCCCCTGGGGGCTCTAAATCTTCTGCTGAGGTATTCTCAGCCTACAAGGCAGCAAGCAGGCAGCTCGCCGGGAGCTTCGACTCTCTGATTTTGTCAGATGAGGAGGGACTCGGCGAGATGTTCTACGAGCCATCTGTCAGAGAGGCCTATCGCCCGCCCACCCCTAACATCGATTCCAACACCGCTAACATCAATCCACTTGATGAATGCTTGCGCGACTTTTTAAAGGAAAAGATCACCCAATGCAAGAAACTTCTCACAGAGGGCAAGAGCCTTAAAAAAGAGAATAAGAATTCTATTCTCTACATCTTTGAGCAGATTTTAAATTATCCTCGCTTCCCTGCTCCCACCCCCATCCGGGCTGCACCACCACCATCTATTCCTGACCCCAAGAGTCAGGAAAGCCTCAAGGAGAGTATCATCTCCGAGGTCACAAAGGCAATGAAGGCTGAGATTGCCAACCTTACTAAGACCCTTGCCCCCTCTGCCCCTGCCCCCTCTCAAACCACTCAACCCACTCGGCCGTCGTCGTACGCTGCTGCCGTGGAAGCCATGTGCCAAACCCCACGCCCTGCCATCCCCCCAGTCTTACCAACCTCCAAGCCGGCGATCATTGTCACTTCTAAGAAGGAGGTGGTCGCCCCTAAGGAGACTCTCAAAATCTTTCGCTCGGAAGTAACCTTCCGGGACACAAACTTCTGCCCCTCTGATGTCAAATTCGTCTCTAACAACAAGCTTAGGGTCGAATTTGACAGCGAGGGTGCACGGGATATTGCCCTTCATAAAGTCAATTTCGAGGCAGCCAATTTGTCTGCCGAGAAATCAAAGAAACTAAAACCCATGCTGGTGGCTAAGGGAATCCCTAACGAGATTCCCACTGAGGAACTCTCAACCATAATTCTCGAGCAAAACGGTCTCCAACTCTCACACAAACTCACCGACATAGTCTTTCGGTTCAAAAGGGGCAACCGAAATGACGACTTATATAACGCTGTCTTCGTGGTGTCCCCTCCCTTATGGAGAAAGCTTCTCAGTTTTGGGAGGGTTAATTTGGACCACCAGCGGGTCCATGTTGAGGAGTATTCCCCGCTCCTCCAATGCTACTCTTGCCTGCAGTTCGGCCATACCCGGAAGAACTGTACGGCCGACAAAACCATCTGCTCGCACTGCTCGTCCCTCACACACGTATATAAGGACTGCCCTGTAAAAAGGGACAATAAGGCAACGGACTGCTACAATTGTGTGCAGTTCGTCAAAAAATACAATCGGCCATGTAACACTAAACACAGTGCCACCTCATCGACTTGCCCTAGATTGGTTCATGCCCTTAATAAACTCAAACTAAGGATTGACTATGGACCATAGTTATACAAACACTTACACAATTCACGTAAAAATCTAACCATTCTCATATTCCTTACACACACAATAATAAATCTTGGGCGTGGCTTTTGCCACACATCACACTATAATCTTATACTATACAATCCCGATTTGTATTCTTACTCGTGCCTTGCGTTTGTGTGGGGCGGCAGATGGGGACCCCCCGCTGATGTTTCCTAACCTCCCCCTCTCACCCGTATTCATTTCCACGCCTTGCTGCGTTTCTGTCCTCGGCGCTGCCATAGCGCACTCAATTTCTTGCTCTCACTCACTCACCTCACTACTTCACACTCTACAATAATGTTTCTATTTGTACATAACTGTGTCTAGACTTAAGTTCCATGTAAAGGACCACTGTAAATATTCTACAATTCACAATCTCACACCTTATACTTCTTTCACTTACACTTGTACATAATCTTTTCTTTTACATTTACACTTTGGGACAACCCACTCTATATAGTATAATGGTCCTTTACAGTTATCTAGATTTAAGTTTATTAGATATAAGATTTTTATTGTCTTAGAATAAGCTTTTTTATAGTTATGTAAAAACCACAAAAACACAAAAACATACTAAAAACCAAAAACCAAAAATATTATTTTTCTTCTTTGTCTACATTTATTTACCCCTACTTCTCTACAAGTGCCCTCCTCTACGGCACAATTTAGCAGGCTAACCACTTGCTGCTTTGTGCAATAAAGGGGGTCATAGTGTTTTATTTATTATATATAATTATATATATTCATCTACTCCTACCCACTCACATCATTCTCACCCAATCTCTCTCAAACCCTTTTCTCTTATCTTCTCTCACATAGGAAAGGCGCAGACGTATACTTAGCGTTACCCTTTCCTTTTTCCATATAACATACTTAAAAAAAAAAACCTAACCTAACCTAACCTAACCTAACCTAACCTAACCTAACCTAACCTAACCTAACCTAACCTAACCTAACCTAACCTAACCTAACCTAACCTAACCTAACCTAACCTAACCTAACCTAACCTAACCTAACCTAACCTAACCTAACCTAACCTAACCTAACCTAACCTAACCTAACCTAACCTAACCTAACCTAACCTAACCTAACCTAACCTAACCTAACCTAACCTAACCTAACCTAACCTAACCTAACCTAACCTAACCTAACCTAACCTAACCTAACCTAACCTAACCTAACCTAACCTTTTTTTTTTTTTTTTTTTTTTTTTTTTTTTTTTTTTTTTTGTTGCGCGGGAGGAGGAAAATCCTCATGGATACGGGTGGCCCGTACCACACGCATGCCCGACTCCACCTGGAAATTTCTCCCAGGGGCCTACGGACTAAAAACCTCCCCCCACTCTCCTCTATATCGCCCGGAACCGCGAAAGCATTACTTCGGCCGATACTTGGTCTAGTTTCCGTCTACTTCTTTTTGTCTATCCCACTCATCCTTTTCTCTCTTCTTCATTATGCTTCGAAGCATATTCGCGCACTTACTCCATTCGTCCTTATCCTTCAGCATCCTTTCCACTAAATTGCCCTTGGTTACCTCTTCTCCATCCGCCTTCACGCTATTCCTTTCTTTCTCAAATTCTTGGCACTTAAAGATAGCGTGCTCTGGGGTGTCAATTTCCTGGCAGTATGGGCAGATCTCGCTATCTGCTTTGCCAATTGCGTGAAGATATGCATTGAACACGCCGTGTCCACTTAGTGCTTGTGTCAGCAGACGGTCCACCTCCCCATGTTTCCTTTCTATCCACGGCCTCAGATCTTTGATCAATTCCCTTGTCCACGTTCCCTTTCCTCTCTTACTCCATTCATTTTGCCACTCTGTTATTGTTCTTTTTCTCTCTTCTGCAGGTGTTTTATGATCTTCTCCAAAATATTGCCTTTTCCGCTCTTCTGCCAACCTATCAATTGGTATCAGTCCCGCTATCACCAGCGCCGCCTCCAGTGAGATAGTTCTATAGGCTCCACTGATACGTATCGCCAGTGTGCGCTGTATGCGAGTCATTTTAGCTTTATATTTGGCCATATGGAGTACTGTCTCCCAGACGGGCGCTCCATATAGCAGTACCGAATGCACTACTGAGGCGAGGATTCGTCGTCTGCTCGCCCTTGGGCCTCCCTGTCTAGGCATTAGTTGTCCCAGAGCTGTTGATAGGCGCTCTGCTTTTGCCGTGACCTGGTCAACATGTGTGGTGAATTTCAGGCTTTTATCCAGCCATACCCCCAGGTACTTGAGCTCATCCTTTGGTCTTATTGTGACTCCTTGCACCTTGAATGTGATTGGCTTCAGCTTCCTTCTGCCCGTTAGCATGATAGCTTCAGTCTTTTCCGGTGCTAGCTGTAGGTGTTTAGTTGCCATCCAGTTGCCAATCTTCACTAGCGCGGCGTTTGCTTCCGTCATCAGCTTGCTCTCCGTACGTGCTGTTACCATCAGTGCCAGATCATCCGCAAATCCAATCAGTTTAACGTCTAACCCAAAGTCCAACCTCAGCACTTCATCATAGAGTATGTTCCATAGTGTGGGGCCTAAAATGGAACCCTGTGGTACTCCACTATTGACGATAATCTTTTCTGTATTGCCGGCATTGTCGCGTACAAGAATGTATCTATCTTGCAAGTAGCTGCTGACTAGATTATAGATGTAGTTCGGGAATTTTCTGCGGTCTAGCTCTTCCAGGATATTTTTCCATGATGCGGAGTTGAAGGCGTTTTTAACATCAAGGGCAATTAAGACACACATCCGCCTTGTACGGTGTGTACCTTGTTTGGCTATGTATGCGATCTTTTTTACAGCCTCAATCGCTCCTAGGGTCGATTTTCCTTTCCGGAAACCGAACTGTGTCTCTGCTAAGCCTCCACAGTTAGGAATAAGGTTTTCAATCCTTTTTAGTAGCAGTCCCTCCAATACTTTCCCGAAACAATTTAGTAGGCATAGCGGTCTATACCCTGACGGATCTTCTGTCGCCTTGTTGGGTTTACGAAGCAGGACCAGTCTTGCCACTTTCCATATTGCCGGAAAGTTGCCGCTTGTGAAGATGTCATTCATCACCATAGTTATTTTTTCAGGTATCGCTGCAATGGCGAGCTTTACCACCTCTGGCCCTATTTGGTCCGGCCCGGGTGCCTTCTTCAGTTTGATTTCCCTGCTGACCATCTCCAGTTCGTCACCTGTCACCTCCGGGACCTCTTCTACTACCTTTGTGATGCGGTCAAATTCGTGGTGTTTCGGGAATAAAACATTTATCACTTCTCTCAGTCTATCAATGGGTATTTGGATTGGTGGGCTGGATGTAATTTTTTTGGTCACTATTTTGTAGCCAAGGCCCCAGACATCCTCATCGACTTCCTTACAGATTTCTTTCCAGCAGTTTTCTTTGGATCTTTGTATGAGAACCTGGAGCTCCACTTTAGTCTCTTTGTACTCTTCTTTTGCCTTTTTTATTTCTTCTTCGATAGCCGTATCTAGTATTCTCTTTTTCTTTTTTTTTGCTGTTTGCTCTCGTGTACTTTCTTCTATTTTCGAGACATTTTTTCCTTGCTTGCGTAATATCTTCACTCCACCAATATACTTCTTTTTTCTTGAAGGCTTTTTTCTTTGGCATCGATGCGTTACAGGCTTTCGTTGTAGCTTTCGCAAGGTCTTCAGGTGATTTAATTTCTTCCTGTTTTAGGCATTCGTCAAATTTTGCGTGGTTTAACTTTCGTAGGTTCCATTCCATTTTAATTTTAGGTGCTGTCTCTGGTTCCTTCGTCAATACTTTAAACATTATATATTTGTGTCCACTCATGGTTTCTTCATCCAGTACTCTCCAGTATTTCACAGTTCCAGCCAAGTTTTGGTTTGCGAATGTAATGTCAGGCCGTGATGTTCTGTTACCTCTCTCGAACGTCGGGCATATGCCTTTGTTCAGTATAACTAGATCCAGATCCGCCGCCATTTCTAGCAGGTATTGCCCTCTCTTATTATTAATTGCACTTCCCCATGCCGTGGCTGCTGCATTAAAATCCCCTCCTATGAGCACTTTTCCTGTCTGCTGTTGCAGAGTAAAACCTAGTTCGTCTAGATCCTTCTTGAAATCGTCAATGGTACTATTAGGTGAGAAATAACAACTAAAGATTGTGAGATCGTCTAGTGTCATGCTTATATATCCGTTTCCTCTGGTTACTTTCCGGATAGTGATAGTCTTATTTTGCATCACTAATGCTGCATCTCCCCGGTTATCTGTTTCCCACCCTGCGGCCTGTGCTATTTTCTTATTGGGTTCGGCTAAGATAACTATATCAATATTGTGTCTAATGATGGTTTCTGTCAGAAGATCATGTGCGGCTCGGATGCGGTCAGTGTTGATCTGCAGAACTGTGAATTTTAGGATTCGTTTATGTCCGGTCTGTCTTTCACTTTGGCTCTGCTCAAAGCTGCTCTGAATACTTCACACTTATGACTGCCCGCAACATGTCCGTCCATCTCGCAGATTGGACAGAAGGGATCATCTTTGCAGTCTTTTGCAATATGGCCACCTTTAGCACATATACGACATAATTTGCTGCGATCTACGTCATC
Organism: Acronicta leporina; assembly: GCA_947256265.1. Classification (NCBI taxonomy): domain Eukaryota; kingdom Metazoa; phylum Arthropoda; class Insecta; order Lepidoptera; family Noctuidae; genus Acronicta; species Acronicta leporina. The sequence continues at coordinate 40,145 of OX366540.1, forward strand.
ACAATCGCCTGCTTTATGGTCGTAGGACCAACACCGGAAACATCTCTCAACGTCCACCCTTTTTTGGATGGTGCAGATACTCAAGCCTATTCTAATTTTGCCCAGGTTATTAATTTTATCTGCATCATTTGCCTCCGCTAAGATAGTGGCGACCTGGCTATATCCGGCTGTTGGTCTCACTGACTTCACTATCAATTCATCCGGTGATTGGACTACATCAGCATTGAGTATGGCGTTCCTGATATCTTCCGAGTCACAAGTCGCTTCGATATTGCGTATATGGATAACTTTTTTCCTACTTTTGAGTAGCTTCTTCACTCTTTTGTCATTCACTACTTTCTTTATTCTTTCCGAAACTTCATCTATATCTTTAGTTACCCTTACAAGAACTTCTCCTTTATTTGTTCTCCTTACTTCCTTGATTTTTAATATCTCTTCAGACCCTTTTAATCCATCCTTGATCCGTTTAAGCGTTTCCGCGTACGATTCCTTGTCCTTGTCTCCCTCTATCACGATGACATCCTCTCTGTTTTTGGTTTTAGTGTCTACATGTTGTTTGTTTTCTTTTTTTGTTTGTTTCAGGTGAATATTGAAACCGGTTTTGAAAAAGACTGCTCCTATCATTTTCTTTACTATATCAGGCTTCAACCCTGGTGGCGAAACAAGCGTTGCTTCGTTATGGTCTGAGCTTTTACATATCTTGCAAGCCTCTCTTAACAGGTTGAATATATCCTCTAGCATTCCTCCGTCTTGTCTGGTAGGGTCGTAAAAGAACACCGTGATATCGTTTTTCTTCTCCTGACAGCCATCTTTTGTTTTATATTTCAGTTTTTGTTCCAGTGTAGTGTAGTGTCCTCCATCACACTCTATCGTTTCTCCTTCGAGTATCTCTGGGTATTTGTTTAGGATCCTCTTTCCCATCTTTGACTGTCTCTTTTGTTCCTTGTCACAGAAGTAGAAAGTAGCGTCTGTATTACTTTTAAGGATATCTCCACTGTCTAATTTAATATTTTTAAAGCTGTTTTCGGTCCACTGTTTCCCTGATTCTTTCGTAAAAATTTCGTATGTAGGTATTTCTGTGAGTTCTAGGTTTACTGCCTCCTGTGTTTGCCTACAAGTTTCACATCGTTTCTTTTCTTTGTTAAGTTTTTGGAATATGTCTTCTTGCGTCAGTTTAAAATTCACAAATTCATTTTCTAGTTTCACATACCGTTCTTCTTGTTTCTGTTTATAATCTGTCAATTCTTTTCGTAGATCTATTAATGCCGTAGTGTCTTCTTTATGTCTTGCAATTATTTGTTGTGATAGGTTGTAAAGGTCCTTAGCATACTGCTTAATCTGTTTATGTACATTTTTGTTGTCTTTAGCAAATTTTAAAAGGTCTTCAGTTTTTGTTTTTAGTTTTAACATTGCTCCAGTTGGTTGCACATCTTCCGAGAATGTTATTACTGGGCTCGATAGCTTGACGCGTTTCTTGCCTCTACCTTTTGATCCTTCTGTCGGGCCTGTCTTTTCTTCTGTACTTGGACATTCTCCTTCGTCCTCTAGCGTACTGTGACCAGGTGGCGTTCGATTAAGACACTTATTTGGTCTAAACGGGTAGTCCAACATTGATACGGGTTCACCTGTATCATCTATATTTACTCCTGTCTCCGAAAGGCGTAAGTTGCCCCCCCCAGAATACGTGGGGCTGACTGAAACTAGTTCAGTGAGGGATTCTCCACCAACCATTTCGATTGGGGTACCCTCCTGGGGTAGTATATCTTTACTGTCCGCCATATTTCGTTTTGCTGAGTCCACAGCTTCGCCTTTTCTGTCGGGGTGAGTTCCCTTAGGCCGCATCAGAAGACTAGAGGCCCGCCCATGCCTGCTGGTTTTTGTTCGCGCCGGGTTTCCCCGGTCCCCTCCATATCTGGAGGGGGTTCCCCTATCCACAACCTGGGGGACGCGCCCGATGGGAGATCCAGCAACTCCTCACGGGAACCTAACCTAACCTAACCTAACCTAACCTAACCTAACCTAACCTAACCTAACCTAACCTAACCTAACCTAACCTAACCTAACCTAACCTAACCTAACCTAACCTAACCTAACCTAACCTAACCTAACCTAACCTAACCTAACCTAACCTAACCTAACCTAACCTAACCTAACCTAACCTAACCTAACCTAACCTAACCTAACCTAACCTAACCTAACCTAACCTAACCTAACCTAACCTAACCTAACCTAACCTAACCTAACCTAACCTAACCTAACCTAACCTAACCTAACCTAACCTAACCTAACCTAACCTAACCTAACCTAACCTAACCTAACCTAACCTAACCTAACCTAACCTAACCTAACCTAACCTAACCTAACCTAACCTAACCTAACCTAACCTAACCTAACCTAACCTAACCTAACCTAACCTAACCTAACCTAACCTAACCTAACCTAACCTAACCTAACCTAACCTAACCTAACCTAACCTAACCTAACCTAACCTAACCTAACCTAACCTAACCTAACCTAACCTAACCTAACCTAACCTAACCTAACCTAACCTAACCTAACCTAACCTAACCTAACCTAACCTAACCTAACCTAACCTAACCTAACCTAACCTAACCTAACCTAACCTAACCTAACCTAACCTAACCTAACCTAACCTAACCTAACCTAACCTAACCTAACCTAACCTAACCTAACCTAACCTAACCTAACCAGTCCGCGATGTTCTGGCGCCGAGAACGGTCGATGTAGCAAGCGCTCGTGTCGAAAAAATTCATAAAAGTGGCTATATAAGACTTACAAACATGGTTTTAGTGTCAAAAGACGTGTAAAAGTGCCGCGGACGTGATAGTGTTGTGACAGTGACCCTCCGGTATCCCCCTGAAGTAGGATCGCGCAAGACCTACTTTTGGGAGGGCCCGGAAAGTGTTTTTCGTCCGGCGCTCGAAAACTAAAGCGGTAACCTATGCCTTTTTATACACTAATAGAAGCGTATTAACCCCCTCTATGTACCCACAAAGTTTGCCTTCCATCCACTCATAAATGACCAAGTTATAGCCCTTTTAAACTTAAGACCTAAAGTACTAACTCCCTTCTGGAGTTAGTTAGGTAAATTCTGTTTTCATATTTTTACTCCCTATGTAGTCCTCTTTCATAATCTCTATCACAAGCTTTGGTTTTCGAGGGTCTTGGACCCCAAAACCACCATAAACTATTTTCATTTTGACACTTTGAACTTTCATGCCACTTTTGGGGTCTTAGCTATCGGGTAAGACCCCCTTTGGACTCTAAGGTCAAATAGACAATTTAGTGGACTATCTAGTGCTTTTTAGTTTGTAATTTTATGCCACTTAGTTCCTAAGATATCTTAGTTTTTGTAACTCTGTTATTTTTGACATTGGCGCCAAACTCCGTCATTTTTGAGGACCGAAACTTCGGCTCCTAGGCACGTGCCCCAAATTTTGAACACCTAAATTTGTAGATTAGACCTTCTAGTATAGGGTACTTTTTGTCCCATATACCTACCCATCCGGGTTACGGAGTTAGACGCCGTGTCCTTGAACGCGAATTTGTGCCTACTAGTTACACTTGTCCCATTTTTGCCCCTCATTTCTACTTTCAGGTTCAGAGACGCGCAATATTTTATTGTTCTATTGTATAGTACAGGTCCTCCCCTTTCTATATCAGTTTTTATCTTGTTTTTAACACTAAAATTAACATAGTTACAGCTTTTTTCCCTCACACACTTTTCTTTTAAAATTTTTTCACAAGTCTCTTACTTCGCCAACTTCCCGACCAAAAACTTCGGCCCACAGGCACGTCGGGTTAGTTCCCCATACTTAGTGGCGTAGGTGACTTCTTCGGCTATCCGGAGGTACCCACCTTCACCACCTTCTCATCAGGGATACGGAGTAATTGACCAAAGTCTAGAACACTAGTTTTTGTCCGAATTTTTAGACTTTCCCACTTTGCCCCTCATTCCTACTTTTAGGTTTAGAGACGCGCAATATTTTATTGTTTTATTATATAGTATAGGTCCTCCCCTTTCCATACCAGTTTTTATCTTGTTTTTAACACTAAAATTAACGTAGTTACAGCACTTTTCCCTCTAACACTTTTCATTTAAAATTTTTTCATGAGTTTTTAACTCCGTCAACTTCCCGACCGAAAACTTCGGCCCACAGGCACGTCGGGTTAGTTCCCCATATTTAGTGGTGTAGGTGACTCCTTTGGCTATCCGGAGGTACCCACCTTCACCACCTACTCTTAAGGGATACGGAGTTATTGACAAAAGTCTGTGACACTAGTTTTTTGCCCGAATTTCCAGACTTTCCCTAGTCTCTGCCCCTGGGTGTGAGTGAGGTGGTCTCCAATCACATTTTCTGATAGGGGACATCCTCCTCTTCAATAACCAATTTTCACCATATTTTTAAATTCACTATTTCAATAGTTATTAACTTAATTTCAAATTTTTTCCAAATTTTTTGTCAAAAACTTCGTCAACTTTGCGCGCACATACCTGCCTACCCCAGCGGGTCGCGTTGGGTTGAAGTATCTGGTTTTGTGCGGGACACCTTCAGCTATCTGTAGGTACCACCCGCACAAACCTACCCATCAGGGTTGCGAAGTTATTTAGGTTTTTCTGAGGAGTAATTTTAATAATTTTGTCCCGTAAAATTAGAGCGAGAAACACGTCGCTAACGCGTCGCCGACTCGCGCGCCCCTAAAAACCCCCGTATCTCGGGAACGGTTAGAGATAGAGCGTTTTTAACACCGGATAAGAAATACTATACTATCGTATAGTATTTCTAACCCAGCTCGGGCATAGTCTACCTCCACATCCCCCCCCCCCAATTTTGATTTGCCCCCTTTTTAGTTTTTTATTAGTTTAACCATACCTTTTGTGGCCGGGTATTGTATTTCTTTAAACCCAAGCCGGGATAACTTGGTTTTGGTCAATTTACACCCTCTGGTTTTCACTTTTCAATAGTTTAATTAATTATTTTATCAGGTCACCCTTACTCCAACTTGGTTTCCCTCATATCTCTGGAACCAAGCATTTTATCGTAAATCTGAGTTCAGTCTAGTATAGAAACGTAGGGGTAACACATTGATTGGACCTGGTCTGGTCCCCCTACCCTCAAATTTTTCACTTATTATTTTGATATCTCCCTGACCTTACCAGCCCTGGTAGGGGCCCTACCACATTTGGATAGTACACATCCCCCCTTAATAGGGCCACTTTGTCCCGTCTCCGAACTCCTCGGATTTTGCTTACCATCAGGCACTTTTTCGCGCATTTTTCATAAATTCTTGTTTTTTGTTCTTGTTTTAGTTTTAATATATATTACACATTACACATATACATAGACCCCCCCTCCCCCCCTCCTCTTTTTTGTTTTTCACAGTTTTTCTTCTTTTCTTTCTAGATTTTATCTTGGGAACTAACATTTTATTGTTTAGAACAGTACCCCCCCTCTCCCTTTTCACCAAAGGTTAGAATCACCCCATCTGCTTGGCCCCCTTTAAGGTTCTGGGCCTAAAATGGCCTCATCTATGCCCCCCCCTGGGGGCCCAAACCCTTCTGCCCGCATTACGAGGGCTTCGAAAGTCATATTAGGGAGCACCGACTCTCTGATACTCTCAGACGAGGAGGGGCTTAACGATATTGACACAGCGGGATCGACCGGGGATGCTCTCCCTTCCCAACCCACCTCCAACTCGGACACCACCCCCCCTGCCATTGACTCTTTTCACTCATTTGTACTCGACAAACTTAATGACTGCCGCAGGCTCATCTCTGAAGGGAAGAGCTTAAAGAAGGAAAACAAAACCTCTATCCTTCGAATCTTCGATGAGATAGCAGCGTATAAAGTTTCTCCCTCCCCGGCTGCACCCCAACTTTCCCACCCTGACACCCAAGAAACTCTCAAACAAACCATAATCTCAGAGGTCACAAAGGCCCTCAGGACCGAAATAGCCTCCCTTAAAAAGACCATCTCCCCTCTTTCATCCCCCCAACCCCCCCGTCAGTCTTATGCCTCAGCCGCTAAGACTCAAACCCAGGCCCAAGCCACCCCCCCCAAAATTCCCACCTCCAAACCAGCAATAATTGTCTCTTCCACTAAGGAAGTTATTACCCCCAATGACACCCTTAAACTTTTCCGCTCGGGAGTCACCTTCCGAGATACTAATTTCTCACCATCGGAGATCAAGTTTGTATCAAACAATAAACTCAGGGTCGAGTTTGACAACGAGGCCCAAAGAGATATCACTCTCAAAAAAATAGACAAGGCAGCTGACATCTCTGCCGAGAAGTCTAAAAAACTAAAACCCATGTTAGTCATTAAGGGCATTCCCATTGAGGTCCCCTGTGAGGACCTCTCCAGTATCATTCTCAAACAGAACAATCTATCCACTCACGCACCCTCTGACTTCGTCTTCCGATTCAAAAGGGGGAATCGGAATGACCAACTCTACAACGCCGTCTTTTTGGTTTCACCTCCTCTATGGAGGTCCATCATCAAACTGGGCAAGGTAAATGTGGACCACCAGCGGGTCCATGTTGAGGAATACGCCCCTCTCCTCCACTGCTACACATGCCTGCAGTTCGGGCACACTCGCAAGAACTGCACGGCTGATAAGACCATCTGCTCCCACTGCGCCTCCCTCACCCACGTGTACAAGGACTGTCCAGTCAAAAAAGACACCAAGGCTACCGACTGTTATAACTGCGTAATGTTCGGTAAGAAATACAACCGTCCATGCAACTCAAAACATAGCGCCACATCTTCAACTTGCCCAAGATATATCCAAGCCCTCGACAAACTTAAATTGAGGATTGATTATGGATCATAATCGCACAAACATGACACACCATACACGCACAACATATTCAAACACTACTCTACACACATATAAATGTCTGCAAATAAATCTTGGGCGTGGCAGAAATGCCACACACGAACTTAAAACACACACAAACAACTCTACACCCGACTTTGTATTTCTTTCAGAGCCTTATACCGGTGCGGGGCGGCAGATGGGAATCTTCCCTGGATATATTGTATATCAATTCCCCCAGGCTGCCTCCACCTCTAAAACCTCCATTCTGGTCAGAGAAAATCTGGGCAGCACTTTAGGGTGCTCGGAATTCTCTGACTCCAATCTCACAATCGTAAAAATTAACTCCAGAGGTAATCGCACTGTATATCTGGTCTCAGTATACATCGAACCTCGAAACGACAGCAACGGTACACTCCTCAAACTGGCCACCTTCTTGGAGAGGACTTACGGCTCGGTACACTTGGTGTGTGGCGATTTTAATGGGTGGCACACTATGTGGGGCTCCCCATTTAACAATAGGCGGGGGAATCGCGTCTTGAACATGATACTACACCATAACCTACACATTTGTAATGTGGGCAATACGCCCACATTTGTTACAACCACACATAATAACATCCGCACCTCCATCATCGACATCACACTCATAGACAACACCGAACAAGTACGCGTTTCCAACTGGTCAGTGGACTCTGCCATCTGCCCGTCCACTGAACACCATGCCATCACTTTTGAACTTTCTCTTGGCAATTCCCCCCCTACGAAGAACCTTAAATCGTCCACGTACCGGTACAATACTACCGACACCAGGTGGGACCTTTTGTCGGATCGGTTCTCCCAGGAAGTGAGCAGCAGTCTCAATGTCACTGCCCCTATCACCACCTTCTCCCCCCCTGAAATCGAGTCATACATCAACCAAATGACTTCGAGCATTCAGCGAGCTTGCGACAAACTTTTACCTCGCAAATCTCCGTACCAGCACCGTGCCCCTTGGTGGAGCGATGAACTCGAGGCTATTAAGCATAGGGTTCTCGCTATACACCATCGCATGGTGAATAGCCGCAGGCGCCACCGCCCTATGGAGGATCTAGTCGCCGAGAACCTCAGAGTTCGTGGGGAGTACAACGATGCGATTCGTGCCGCATCCACCGAACACTTCCGCGAGTTCTGCAACAAGCAGAAAAAAGAGGATGTGTATTCGGTCACGAATCGCATAATTAAGACTCCCCCACTACGGCAGCCCCCTTCCACCTTGAAGCTAGATGACGGATCCTTCACCACTAACTCCAGTGACACTGCCCTGGCCCTCCTCAACAAATTTTACCCTGACGACTCCCCTGACCACACCGACGGACAAAAACACACCAGACTTCTTATGCACCAACCCCTTGATACTCCTTTGGACCCTCCCTTCACTTTCACTGAGATTTCCGAATGCATTAAATGCATGAATCACAAAAGAGCCCCTGGCACTGACCACCTTACTGCCGACATATGCTTACAATTTGTAACATTGTTTCCACAAATTATCACCGATATCCTCAACAGATGCCTTTCACTTAATTACTTTCCCATAGCTTGGAAAGTTGCAACAGCTAAAATCATCCCAAAACAGGGCCGAGCTGACTACTCGTCGCCCTCCTCATTTAGACCCATAGGACTCATTAATGTATTCGGAAAACTGTTTGAAAAACTACTCACCAACAGATTAACCTACCACCTTGACACAACCTGTTCTTCATCTCCCCATCAATACGGATTTAAACTCCGCACCTCCACCCACCAGGCCATTCACGGCGCCCTCGATGTTGTGAGGCAGGCGATTGCTAGCAAAGAGCTGGTGATTGCCGCTTCTCTCGATATCAGGGCAGCCTTCGACCACGCCTGGTGGCCTGCAATATTTGCACGTCTTCGGAAGACCAATTGTCCCCTAAATATCTATAACACCCTTCTCAGCTATGTTGAAGACCGTAGGGTTGAAATATCCTTTGCTGACTGCCAGGTGAGTAAGTCCATGACGATGGGCTGCATACAGGGATCCGTATGTGGCCCATCGCTGTGGAACATCATTCTGGACGAACTTTTGTCAGCGGATCTCCCCAGGGGATGCCACATTCAGGCGTATGCCGACGACGTCCTCCTCATTTGTCACGCTGTTACAGTGGGCGAACTTGAGGACGTCACTAATGTGGCATTGTCGCGGGTTATTGACTGGGGTGCATCGGTCAAACTCACCTTTGGGCCGGACAAAACCCAAATTATGGGTTTCACTAACAAGTCCACCCGGTGTAGTATCACCATCGACGGCCGTATCCTCCCCTTCGTCAATGAGATCAAATACCTCGGTGTGATCATAGATAGAAAACTCAGATTCATCAAACATTGTGAATATGTAATAGACAAGGCCAAAAAACTACTCAACAGGCTAACGCTATTTATAAGGCCCACTTGGGGCGTCCACCCAGAAAATGTTCGTATTATATATGAACAAGTAATACAACCCATAATCTGCTACGCAGGTAGCATATGGTCTGACGCTCTCGAATACGAGTACGTCAGCAAAAAGTTCTTGTCTTTGCAAAGACTCTTCGCTATTAAAATTATCCAAGGCTTCCGAACCCTAAACACCCCCACTGCAATCTCTCTTGCGAGACTAACCCCTCTACCCGCCAAAATAAGGGAACTCGCTGACAACGAGCTCACCAAATTCATGGGGACCTCTGGTTTCCTCCCCTCTGACACCCCTATTGAAGCTTTAACACACCCCTCTAAACTTCTTCACCCATCCGACCGTGTTGGGATCCAATTTTCTAGCATTCTTTCCCAAGAAGACGTCGGCACCATCGTTCCCGACTCTGCCGTCCAAATTTATACTGACGGCAGCAAACACGATGGTAAGGTGGGCGCCGCCGTCTACATAATTGATTCCAATAAACATATTTCCACTAAAAAGCTCAAACTTCACGACTGTTGTTCGGTGTTTCAAGCGGAGTTATTCGCTATTGAATACTCCTGCCGCTGGATACTTGACAGCAAAGTCCCACACTCAGTAATTCTGTCCGACTGTAAATCAGGCTTGACTGAAATATCAAACCCCAATAGTTGTAACCATTTTGTCACTTCCATTCACCGCCTCGTTCATGAGGCCACATCGGCTGGTCTGACTGTCGAGTTCGCCTGGATTAAGTCTCATATTGGCATTGCTGGAAATGAGGCGGCGGATACGGCAGCCAAATCGGCTGCTCTACTTCACCGTACGCCTGACTATTTTCACATCCCCACCAGCCACATAAAACTCTGCAACCGTGACCTGTCTTCACAGTCTTCGGCCGAATTGTACAACAATTCGACCTATATCAAAACTATTATCCCTACCTATGACGACCTAAAATCTTATCTTAAAGTAGTCAGGCCAAACTTTGCGGTCACACAATACCTCTCTAATCATGGATACCATAAAGAGTACCTTTACAGGTTTAAGATCGCTCTGGACGATAAGTGCCCTTGTGACGGTGTGACAATTCAGTCGATGCGTCACCTTGTGCGCGAATGTCCGAGGTTTGCTTCCTCTAGAGCTGATTATCTAGCCATTGCCCCTCTCAATGTCAGCGACCCCTTCGACATGAAGATTGTGTTGGAACGCTCTGGCACTGTTGACAGTTTCCACAGTCATATCCACACAATCGTAAGGGAACTCAAACATTTCAATAGTTAGCATTCCTTATATAATATCTCATATCTGACCTTTTCCCTTCGCTCCTTCCATCGACTTCACTCCCGGCGTCACCAAGCGCACTCACACCATCTACTCTCACACACGCTTTTTTTTTTTACACACACATCATTAACACCACACCCAAATTTTGTATATAATGTTCTAGATGTAAGTCACCTACTACAGGATCATTGTAACACATACCTCACTACCTTTCACAATTTGTATTTAATTTCTCCACCTTTTACTTTGTAAATACTCTCTCTATGATCCTGTATGTCTAGAATTAAGTTTATTAGTGTTAAGACTTTGTATTCTTACTTTAAGCTTTTTTTTTATTGTATGCAAAAAACCAAAAAACCAAAAAATACAAAAAACCAAAAAACCCAAAAACATAAATATATACTTTTTACGTCTCTGTTATTTCTCTCCCACTTCTCTACAAGTGCCCCCCTCTACGGCACAATTTAGCAGGCTTACCACTTGCTGCTTTGTGCAATAAAGGGGGTCATAGTGTTTTATTTATTATTTATATGTATATATTTCCATCTTTCCTGCCCACTCCCACACATTTCTCACCAACTCTCTCTCAAACCCTTTTTGATCTTCTTTCACATAGAAAAGGCGCAGACGTATTCTTAGCGTTACCCTTTTCTTTTCCATATATCATACTTTAAAAAAAAAAAAAAAACCTAACCTAACCTAACCTAACCTAACCTAACCTAACCTAACCTAACCTAACCTAACCTAACCTAACCTAACCTAACCTAACCGGAGTCCGCGATGTTCTGGCGCCGAGAACGGTCGATGTAGCAAGCGCTCGTGTCGAAAAAATTCATAAAAGTGGCTATATAAGACTTACAAACATGGTTTTAGTGTCAAAAGACGTGTAAAAGTGCCGCGGACGTGATAGTGTTGTGACAGTGACCCTCCGGTATCCCCCTGAAGTAGGATCGCGCAAGACCTACTTTTGGGAGGGCCCGGAAAGTGTTTTTCGTCCGGCGCTCGAAAACTAAAGCGGTAACCTATGCCTTTTTATACACTAATAGAAGCGTATTAACCCCCTCTATGTACCCACAAAGTTTGCCTTCCATCCACTCATAAATGACCAAGTTATAGCCCTTTTAAACTTAAGACCTAAAGTACTAACTCCCTTCTGGAGTTAGTTAGGTAAATTCTGTTTTCATATTTTTACTCCCTATGTAGTCCTCTTTCATAATCTCTATCACAAGCTTTGGTTTTCGAGGGTCTTGGACCCCAAAACCACCATAAACTATTTTCATTTTGACACTTTGAACTTTCATGCCACTTTTGGGGTCTTAGCTATCGGGTAAGACCCCCTTTGGACTCTAAGGTAAAATAGACAATTTAGTGGACTATCTAGTGCTTTTTAGTTTGTAATTTTATGTCACTTAGTTCCTAAGATATCTTAGTTTTTGTAAATCTGTAATTTTTGACATTGGCGCCAAACTCCGTCATTTTTGAGGACCGAAACTTCGGCTCCTAGGCACGTGCCCCAAATTTTGAACACCTAAATTTGTAGATTAGACCTTGTAGTATAGGGTACTTTTTGTCCCATATACCTACCCATCCGGGTTACGGAGTTAGACGCCGTGTCCTTGAACGCGAATTTGTGCCTATTATTTTTACTTGTCCCATTTTGCCCCTCATTTGTACTTTCAGGTTCAGAGACGCGCAGTATTTTATTATTTCATCTTATAGTACAGACTGTCCCCTTTATATACTAGTTTTTATTTTGTTTCTAGCACGAATATTAACGTAGTTACAGCATTTTTCCCTCACACACTTTTCCTTTAAAATTTTTCACAAGTCTTTTACTTCGCCAACTTCCCGACCAAAAACTTCGGCCCACAGGCACGTCGGGTTAGTTCCCCATATTTAGTGGTGTAGGTGACTTCTTCGGCTATCCGGAGGTACCCACCTTCACCACCTTCTCATCAGGGATACGGAGTAACTGGCTAAAGTCTGGAACACTAATTTTTTGCCCGAATTTTCAGACTTCCTACTTTGCCCCTCATTTCTACTTTCTAGGTCATAGACGCGCAGGATTTTATTAATTCATCTTATAGTACAGACTGTCCCCTTTATATACTCGTTTTTATTTTGTTTCTAGCACGAAAATTAACGTAGCTACAGCATTTTTCCCTCTAACACTTTTCATTTAAAATTTTTCACATTTTTTAAACTCCGTCAACTTCCCGACCAAAAAACTTCGGCCCACAGGCACGTCGGGTTAGTTCCCCATATTTAGTGGCGTGGGTGGCTCCTTTGGCTATCCGGAGGTACCCACCTTCACCACCTACTCTTAAGGGGTACGGAGTTATTCACTAAAGTCTAAGACACTAGTTTTTTGCCTGAATTCTTAGACTTTCCCTAGTCTCTACTCCTGGGTGTGAGTGAGGTAATTTCTGGTTACATTTTCAGGTAGGGGACATTCTCCCCTTCAATAATCAATTTTCACCGTATTTTTAAGTCCATTATTTCAATAGTTATTCATTTTAATTCAAATTTTTTCCAAATTTTTTGTCAAAAAACTTCGGTAACTTTGCGCGCTTATTCCTGCTTACCCCTGTGGGTCGCGTTGGGTTAAAGTATCTGGATTTGTGCGGGACACCCTCAGCTATCTGTAGGTACCACCCGCACAAACCTACCCATCAGGGTTCCGAAGATACATAGCTTTTTCTGAGGAGTAATTTTCAATAATTTTGTCCCGTTAATTAGAGCGAGAAACACGTCGCTAACGCGTCGCCGACTCGCGCGCCCCTAAAAACCCCCGTATCTCGGGAACGGCTACAGATAGAGCGTTTTTAACACCGGCTAAGGAATACTATACTATCGTATAGTATTCCTAACCCAGCTCGGGCATAGTCCACCTCCACATCCCCCCCCCCCAATTTTGATTTGCCCCCTTTTTAGTTTTTATTAGTTTAACCATACCTTTTGTGGCCGGGTATTGTATTTCTTTAAACCCAAGCCGGGATAACTTGGTTTTGGTCAATTTACATCCTCTGGTTTTCACTTTTCAATAGTTTAATTAATTATTTTATCAGGTCACCCTTACTCCAACTTGGTTCCTCTCATATCTCTGGAACCAAGCAATCTATCGTAATTCTGAGTTCAGTTTAGTAAAGAAACGTAGGGGTAACACATTGATTGGACCTGGTCCGGTCCCCCTACCCTCAAATTTTTCACTTTTTATTTTGATATCTCCCTGACCTTACCAGCCCTGGTAGGGGCCCTACCACACTTGGCTAGTAGACATCCTCCCTCTATAGGGCCACTTTGTCCCGTCTCCGAACTCCTCGGATTCCGTTAAGCATCAGGCACTTTTCGCGTTTTTTTCTAATATTTGTTAGTTTTTAATTCTGTAATAGTTTAAGTACACTGTACACACTTCATTCACATATATTACCCCCCCCGTCCCCTTCTCATTTTTTGTTTTTTCTCAATTTTTGTATCTTTTCTAGCATACATCTTGGGAACTATTATAGCATTGTTTAAATTCATATTCCCCCCCCTCTTTTAAGACAGGAGGACAGCCCCAACCCCTTTTTTCTGGCCCCCACTTTGGGATCTAGGCCTAAAATGGCCTCACACAAGCCCCCCCCTGGGGGCTCTAAATCCTCTGCTGAGGTATTCTCAGCCTACAAAGCAGCAAGCAGGCAGCTCGCCGGGAGCTTCGACTCTCTGATTTTGTCAGACGAGGAGGGACTCGGCGAGATGTTTTACGAGCCATCTGCCAGAGAGGCTCATCGCCCGCCCACCCCCAACACCGATTCCACCACCACAAACATCAATCCGCTTGATGAGTGCTTGCGCGCCTTTTTAAAGGAAAAAATCGCCGAATGCAAGACACTACTAACAGAGGGCAAAAGCCTTAAAAAAGAGAATAAGAACTCTATTCTCTCCATCTTTGAGCAGATATTGGCTTATACTCGCTTTCCTGCTCCCACCCCCATCGTTGCTGCACCACCACCATCCATTCCTGACTCTACCAGTCAGGACAGCCTAAAACAGAGTATTATCTCTGAGGTCACTAAGGCGATGAAGGCTGAGATTGCCAACTTAGCTAAGACCCTTGCCCCCTCTGCCCCTGCCCCCTCTCAAACCACTCAACCCACTCGGCCGTCGTCGTACGCTGCTGCCGTGGAAGCCATGTGCCAGACCCCACGCCTTGCCACCCCCCCAGTTTTACCCACTTCTAGGCCGGCGATCATCGTTACCTCTAAGAAGGAGGTGGTCGCCCCTAAAGAGACCCTCAAACTTTTCCGCTCGGA
>OX366540.1:60000-80000 GCA_947256265.1 Acronicta leporina
CCAAGAAAGAACAATGTCCAGCATGCAAGCAGAGTCATCACTTACCTGAATGCAAGAAGTTTCAAGACACAGATGTCAACGAGCGCTGGGAAATGGCTAAGAGACATCGCATCTGCTTCCGATGCCTACGAAGCACGCATCGCCGCGGTACCTGCAGAGCAAAGAAGTGCGGACAAGACGACTGCGCGATGGCTCATCATCACCTCTTACACCATAACTTTCATTCAAACGTCATACGGTCAACACATGTATTCACTTGTTCCGAGTTTAAAAATCATTTATTCATATTAATTTGATACAATTTCTGTAACAAACCACATCACAGTAATCTTAAAACTTTAGTGAAGTGTATTTTAGTACAATATATTAAGATAAACTGCTAAATTAAACATTATTGAGTGTAAACAATTATAAGTCTTAAACGTCAACGGATCAGCTGGCGAGTGAATGACAAGTCGTTTTACGCGCAGTGCAGTGAATTCGCACGGTTCGACAGTCCGCAAAAGCATCATTCTTGCTTGCAGCGCGCGGCTGCCGCTCGATGACGAATACGTTGGCAGCGTCAAAGAATAATTAACTACACATACAGCGCGGCTCACCATACCTTTATTGCATTGCCTCTAAGAATAC
Source organism: Acronicta leporina (assembly GCA_947256265.1). Taxonomy (NCBI): domain Eukaryota; kingdom Metazoa; phylum Arthropoda; class Insecta; order Lepidoptera; family Noctuidae; genus Acronicta; species Acronicta leporina. Next base: position 60,631 of record OX366540.1, read on the forward strand.
GACTATTTCATTTAGACAATATTATTGTCTGTAATTGCTTGATATGGCTGATGAAATCGTACTATGGGGCTGCTGCCCTAATGGGAACAGAGTAGAAGATAATGCAGATGAAAATTCTATCAAGTGCCCAAAGTGTGGAAAATCATACCACCTAACGTGTATGTCCTTAAAAAAATCTCCAAAGACGAGTACTTGGAAATGCCCATCTTGTTTGAATAGCGCTCCGAACGTGAGCAAAAACGACTCGACTCCGATTCGTAACGTGACTATGAACAGAGGCCCCAAAAGACAAGCCGTTGGGTCTCCTTCCCCTCCACAAGCGTCAAATGTTACGGGTCACGAGCTTCGCTGCGTCATGAAAGAAATTATAAAGGAAGAATTGACGGAAATGTTGTCAAAACTTAATAATACTATTGTCAGCACGATTAATAAAGAATTAGAGCCAGTTAAAAGGGAAATGCAAGAGATTTCTGAGTCGATGTCCTTCATGAATAAAATCTTTGAAGAAATTAGAAATGAACAGGTTTTTCTCAAAGAGACTACAAAAAAACTTGAATTAGAAAACAGAGATCTCAAGTCGACAGTAGTTAACCTTACTGAGAGGCTTAACAGCTTGGAGCAGCATAGTCGGAGCAACAACTTAGAAGTTCAATGCGTGCCTGAAAATAAAAACGAAAATTTGTACCAAATTATAACCCAAGTCGCACACACTGTAAATTATGAAATTACTGAAAAGGACATCTTGCATTGCACGCGCATTGCTAAGAATAACTCATCTAGCCCGCGGCCCCGATCCATTATCGTCCAGTTAGCTTCACCTAGAATAAGAGATCAACTATTGGCAGCAACAATTAAATACAACCAGGTCAACCCCCAGGACAAGCTAAATTCTTCCCATCTTGGATATGCCGGACCAAAATCGCCTGTCTTCATTACGGAACATTTGTCACCAACCAATAGAGCTCTCCATGCCGCTACTAGGATCAAAGCTAAGGAGATGAGCTACAAATACGTGTGGATCAGAAATGGCAGAATTTTTGTGAGAAAAACTGACGGTGCTTTGTTTATCCAAATCAAGTGCAAGAATGACCTTGCTAAAATTGTATAATGGGTATGGTTTTGTAGATTTTTTTCTGTTTATTATATAATGTCCATTGCATGTTTTGGTTCTAATTTCAAAAAATTCAATAATTTTTCTATTTATTACCAAAATTGTAGAGGTTTGAGAACAAAAACAAATCAGTTTTATTGTAACTTGTCTTGTACGAATTATGATATTGTAATATTAACGGAAACATGGCTAAATAATAATATACTGAGCAGCGAGTTATTTGATAATCGTTATGAAGTGTACAGAAGAGATAGAGAATCAACTGGGTTTCAGTGCAAAAAAGACGGGGGAGGAGTATTAATCGCGGTTAATAAAAAATATAATTCCACTTGTATCACACGCTGGCAAAGTAATTGTGAAGACTTATGGATCACAATGGACATATCCACTTCTCACACATCTCGTCAAGTGGCTCTCTGCGCGGTATATCTGCCTCCACCCGTGAGCCTTGCAACCTTGGAACATTTTATTGAGCATTGCAACATAGTACTGAACTCAACAGACTGTCCGATCTTTATGGTTGGAGATTTTAACTTGGGAAAAATTGATTGGAATCTAAATGTAGTACATGTCACAGTGCCTAAAACTACTGAAACTCTATTAGATTTTTTAAATGCAAGTCAGTTGGTACAGTATAATAATGTAAAAAATTGTTCCGGACGTATATTGGATCTAGTGTTGTCTACAATCCCAATATGCTCAGTAAACGAGTCTAACTGTCCACTTACCGTTGTCGACAAATATCATCCTCCTCTTGAATTGACCGTGTCTATAGTTAAAGATCGTCACCTTCCATATAGCTCGGGCTCGAGACCAAATTTTTATAGGGCAAATTATATTGAAATTAACAATTATCTTAATACAGTAAACTGGAATGACCTTTTCACAAATGTAAATGGCGTGGATGAAATGTTATTGATATTCTACAAATATTTAAATGATGTTATCAAAAAATGTGTGCCAAACCGAAAGCCAAATGGCGGGCGCTATCCGCCTTGGTTTGACAAAACAATGATTATGTTACTTAAAGACAAAAACAAGCTTAGATTGCGTCTCAAAAAATACAAAAATCCTCTGGATGAAATCGAATTAAAATTGCTTTCAAAACGATGTGAAATGTTAGCCAAAAATTTATATAATGAATACATAATGAGGATCGAAAAAGATATTAAACACAATCCTAAAGTCTTCTGGAGTTACATAAAAGCTAAGCGCGGCGGATCCAGTGCCTACCCTCTGTCTATGACTGATGGACAGATCATAACTTCTGATGCCTCTGAAGTCTGTAATCTTTTCGCCAAATACTTCTCAACCGCATACACACGTGACAACGATACGGTTGCTGATAGTAACTCGGGGTTCTTCCGAGAACTACAAAATAATAGTCAGGTCTTGACTTGTCCAGTAATCGATCGCGACTACTTACTCAAGAAACTAAAGGCAGTTAATACCAGTAAGGGAGCAGGTCCAGATGGCATACCACCGATTTTTATCTCGTCTTGTGCATCAGCCCTAACATCTCCCTTACTACTAATCTTCAATGCTTCGCTGGCCTCAGGAACTTTTCCTTCCGAATGGAAAAAGGCCAAGGTAGTCCCTGTACACAAATCGGATAAAAAGGATGTTATTTCCAATTACAGGCCCATTTCAATCTTATCCACCTTTGCAAAGATTTTTGAGTCCATTATCTGCCCATACATTCAACAGCATTTTAAAATGTACCTCAGTTTCCACCAACATGGCTTTGTGCCGTCTAGATCCACGGCCACCAATTTAGTTACGTTCGCGGAGTCCCTAGTCCAGGCTGTAGATGCAGGCGGACAAGTTGATGTACTATACACGGACTTCAGTAAAGCATTTGACAAAATGTCCCACTTTACATTACTGTACAAACTAGCAGCCTACGGAGTAACAGGGTCCCTACTTAATTGGTTCGAGTCGTATCTAACAAAACGCGAGTTCTATGTAGTAATCAACGGTTCTCGATCCTCATCACACAATATAAGCTCAGGTGCACCACAAGGTTCACATCTAGCTCCGATCCTGTTTAATGTATTTATTAATGACCTTCCTCAATGTTTTCGTTTTTCTGAACCATACTTATACGCTGATGACTTAAAGTTTACACGAAAAATTGAATCCTCTAGAGATAATAACCTTCTGCAAGACGACCTAAACAGAGTTATCGAATGGTGTAATAGTAACAAAATGCAACTGAATTCAAGTAAATGTTATCATGTGAAATACACCAGAAAAATTAACTATATTGACACTAAGTACTTTATAGGTCAAGACAAAGTCCAGGAGGTAGAAATAATTAAAGATTTGGGAGTATTATTTGATAGAAAAGTCAGCTTCGTGCCTCACATAGATAGTGTCATTAAAAAGTCTTCAAAAATGCTAGGGTTCATACTCCGTAATAGCAAAGGATTTAAAAAAAGCTGCACTAAGATAATGCTGTACAACAGCTTAGTGCGAAGTGTGTTGGAATACTGCAGCGTTGTATGGAGACCCCACTATTCCACTCACATGTTACGATTAGAGCGTGTCCAGAAACGGTTTATGTGGCACCTGGCGTTCGGTGAGGGTAAAGCTAAGTGTCTTCCATCTTATATATCACGACTGCATCATTTCAAGGTACAGGACCTATCCATCCGCAGGGAAGTCACAGACGCTTTATTCCTATATAAACTAGTGAGAAATAAAATAGACTGCCCCAATCTGCTGAACCTTCTTAGTTTTCGTGTACCTTCTAGATATCCCAGGAATGCTATTACGCCTCTCTGTCCACCGCTACGTAGGTCCGTGCTCGGTGCAAACTCACCACTTCCAAGGTTGTGTAGGATCCTCAATAGCCACAGTGACTTAGTTGATATGCACCATGACAGCATGAGTAGCTTTGTTAGGGTCTTCATACAAGACAAACACTGATCTAGTTGAGTGCTTGTGCTGTCATGGTATATATACTTATCTACACAAGAATGTTTACCTACCCATCCACATATATTTGATTAGTGTTGTTGTTCTGTTTATTTAAATTCTACCTATTTTCTGATTTGTTGTATTTCATAATTATGATTTTATTTTTCATTTTTGTTTCAATCACAATTTTATAATCTAATCTAGTTGTATAATAATGTTATAAGGAATAAGTAGTCAATTCATTATATTTTTGTATTCTGTCCGTATATTGTGCTTGCGGTGTTAGCCAGTAAGTGGTTGTTACACATGTAAATGCTTCTACTTTAGTAATTAAGTTAAAATGTATTGTGGAAACAATCGTTGGTTAACCTAATAAATAAAATAAATAAAAAATAAAAAAAATAATAAATAAGAGGTCAAGAAGGACGTCATCACCATCACCACCACCAGCAACACAAGAAGTGACATCAGCAGTGGAACTAGTGAAGAACATCGATTGCATCAGAAGCCGTCAAGCCTACCTGAAGATCGCACCAGTAACACTCATCGCTCAAAATGAAGCAAGAGTGGACACCTACGCCTTGATGGACGACGGAAGCACTATCACTCTCGTTGATGAAGGACTAGCAGAGATACTGGGCTTGGATGGCCCACGCGATCAGATGTGGGTGCAGGGCCTGAACGAGACAGTGAAGCATGAAAACAGCAAGAGAGTCGACATCAAGATACGGGGAAGATACAGCGAAGAAGAATACACAATGCGCAATGCACGCACAGTACAGCGGTTGATGTTCACCAAGCAGAATATAGAAAGAAGAGATCTTCAAGACTGCACTCATCTACGGGACATCGAAGACCAGCTGATCTACAAGGACGCCTCACCCAAGATACTGATAGGACAGGACAACTGGGAACTTCTAGTGGCACTCGACATAAGAACAGGAAGACAAGACCAACATGTCGCATCTCACACGCGACTGGGTTGGGTGCTACACGGATAACGTACGTCTTATCAGAAACCAGTAGCCTTCTGCGGACATACTACCATAGCGGCTCAAGAAGACTCGATGGAACATATGATGAAGAGGTTCTTCGACCTGGAAGCGCTTGGAATAGAACACAAGAAACAGAAGAACGATCCAGAAGAACGCGCAATGAAGATTCTGCAAGAAAGAAGCAGAAGAATGCCTGATGGCCGTTTTGAGACTGCACTTCTGTGGAAAGAAGACGAGTGCCAGATCCCAAACAATTATGAAGACACCTACAAAAGATTGCGGACGCTGGAGAAGAGACTAGATCGCGACCCAGACTTGAAGACAAAGTACGAAGAAAGGATAAACAACCTTCTCACGTCGGGATACGCGGCTCCAGCCACCACACGTGCACCTCAAGGGAAAACATGGTACCTACCACATTTTGCAGTCTGCAATCCTTCAAAACCGAAGATACGCCTGGTACATGATGCAGCAGCAAGATCACACGGAAGAAGCCTGAACGACATGCTACTCTCCGGCCCTGATCTTCTGCAGTCACTACCCGGAGTCATTATGAGGTTCCGGCAGCATCCATTCGCGGTCTCTGCCGACATTCAAGAGATGTTCATGCAGATCAAGATCAGACCAGAAGATAGAGATGCACTGAGGTTTCTGTGGAGAGGAGACTGCAGAGGAGAAACGAAGCCGAAGGAGTTTCAGATGACATCGGTGATCTTCGGAGCAACGTCCTCACCATGCACAGCGTTGTATATAAAGAATAGGAACGCAGAAGACTTCGCAGAAGCATTCCCCAGAGCAGTGAAAGAGATAAAGAAAAATCACTACATGGACGACTACATCACAAGCTTCCCGAGTGAAGAAGAAGCAATAGAAGTATCGAAAGAAGTGGACCACATTCATCGTCAAGCTGGCTTCGTTCTTCGAGGTTGGGTGTCGAACCGACAGACCGTATTACGTCACTTCGATACGAACAGCAAAACCGCTACAGTACCCATAGGTGGCACCGACGCCGAGAAAACCCTCGGACTGCTATGGGAAGTAAAAGAAGATTGGATCGGTTTCCACTTGAACGATAAGAAGACTCCACCAGAGGTACTGTACAACAATCGCCCACCTACGAAGAGAGAAGCACTGAGTGTGATAATGTCGCTGTTCGATCCGCTCGGACTGGTATCACCCCTGACAACACCCGCCAAGAGACTGATGCAAGAAACATGGCGATATGGGACCGGCTGGGATGAGCTAATCCCTGAAGAGCTGCAACCGCGCTGGACAACGTACTGAACAACCTGCGCGCCATACAAGGACTTCACATTCAGCGATGTTACGACATGCAGCAATCAGTGGCTTCGAGAGAATTACACACGTTCGTCGACGCGAGTGAAGAAGCATATGCAACAGCGGTCTATATACGTACGCAACACGCCGATGGGTCAGTGAACGTTGTGTTGGTAGCAGCCAAGAGTCGCGTCGCACCCCTGAAGCCCACGTCTATACCACGACTTGAGCTGCAAGCGGCCCTGATAGGCGCACGACTAGCGAAGACTGTAGCCGAAGAACACGACCTGGAGTTCGAAAGGAAGACGTATTGGAGCGACTCACGCACTGTCCTCGCGTGGATAAGAGCAGAACCGCGTGCCTACAAGACGTTCGTCGCACATCGCCTCGCTGAGATCGAAGACCTCACCAAAGTGAACGAGTGGCGCTGGGTCCCCACCAAAGAAAACGTTGCAGACTTCACAGCGCAGCACCGATGGTTTCAAGGTCCTGAATTCCTAAGACGGCAAGAAGAAGACTGGCCAACAGAAGTAAAGGTCACCAACACAGAGACTGGGGAAGAAAGATGCCACGCGTCGCAAGACATAAAGACGCACGAACACTTGCCGAACATAGACAACATAGCTAAGTGGCCGATACTTATGCGCGCCACAGGAAGAGTGCTACAATTCATAGATCTGTGTAGGATCAAGAAACACAGAGCGGCTGCAACAAGACACAAGAAGACTAAAAAGAACGCAGAAAAAGATGCCGCATGGAGCCGCAGTAAGAAAAAGACCGACAAGAATAAAGGAACGACATCAACCAAGAAAACAGAAAAAAGAAAACTAGTGTGCCTGGACGCGAGCTACCTGTTACGAGCAGAGAAGATGTGGATAAGAAAAGTACAGGATGACAGCTACGCCGATGAAAAGACGCGAATAATGCACGGCGCCACGCCCTCACCGCCTTGCCACTCTGAGCGTGTACATAGGTGAAGATGGATTACTACGCCTACGAGGAAGAATCGCCGCGACACCAGGTATACAGGAGGAAGCAGCCAACCCTGCCCTGTTGGACGGACAGCACAAGTATACAAGAATGTACATACAACATGTACACGAGAAGATGCTCCACGGTGGGGTAGAAACTACAGTGAATGAAATAAGACAACGGTTCTGGGTGACAAGAATACGACCCACAGTGAAGAGCGTAATAAGAAGATGTCCTCGGTGCCAAATGAGAAAAGCGAAGCCCGTGACCCCTTCGACAGGAAACCTACCTCCGGCACGTCTCACCCATCACGCGCGTCCCTTCTCCTACACAGGACTGGATTACTTCGGACCGCTGGAAGTCACCGTGGGAAGACACCGTGAGAAGAGGTGGGTCGCCCTCTTCACTTGCCTCACGACAAGGGCCGTCCACCTAGAAGTAGTGACATCATTAAGTGCGGACTCTGCCATCGCCGCGCTGAGAAGATTCATCGCGAGAAGAGGACAACCGACCGAACTGTGGTCAGACAACGCGACGTGCTTCAAGGCGGCAGATAAGGAATTGAGAGAAGCCCAGCGAGAAGCTTGGGAAGCAACGCGAGAAGAGGCCAACGCACGCCGCATCAACTGGCGTTACATTCCCCCCGCCTCCCCCTTCATGGGCGGCGCCTGGGAACGACTCGTGCGTAGCGTCAAAGAAGCCCTACGCGTCACCCTGCATGAGAAGCACCCAAGCGACGAGGTCCTGCACACACTTCTCGTGGAAGTCGAGAACATCATTAATTCGCGGCCGCTCACACATGTCGCTGTGACGCCAGAAGAACCCGAGGCCTTGACCCCGAACCACATCCTGCTGGGGCCAAACAGTCACGTTCCGGCACCGGGCAGCTTCACTCAAGAGGATCAATCCGCACGACAACTCTGGAAACGCGCACAGCTTCTGGCCGACGAATTTTGGAAGAGATGGGTGAAGGAGTATCTCCCTTTGCTCCAACACCGGCGGGAGCCCAGAGCCACCGGGACCGCCCCGAAGGTCGGTGACCTGGTGATCATCTGCGACCCAAACCTACCGAGGAACGTCTGGCCGAGAGGAAGAGTGACCAGAACCTACCCTGGAGAAGACAACGAGATTCGAGTCGTGGACGTCACCACGAGCAACGGGCACGTCCTGCGCCGACCATGCAGGAAGATCATCGTGCTACCGGTGGAGTCGCGTGCTGCGACGGCGGGAGAAATGTGCACGACAGCATCATAAGGACTACATGCGGCGAGAGGGGTACAAGTAGTGACCGTCGCAATCCATGACCATAGTATGAAAACTGTATTATTTTACCTCGTTTACATATTAATTAATATATTTTAAGAATAATCTTGATTGTAAATAGATAGTAGGAATAGATATCTAAAGATAAGGATAATATTTAGGTATATAGAGACTGCTGATTGATGAATATTTTATAATGAAAGTTAAGGTTTGTCTTACGAATACTTTGTAGATAGTTATTATTAGTTAATGTTTGTCTTAATATCTCTTAAAGAATACTATTAATAAGTGTTAATTACATTAATTCTTGAATAATAATAAGAATAAATGTTTGGAAGTATTATAATAGGAATAATTAGATAAGAATAATATTCTTAAGTTATGATGCAAATAAAGTTACGTTTATTCGTTGTTTTACTATAAAATAAGTAAATATAAGTAGGAAATAACATATTTCTATGTAATAAGAGTAGAAATAAGTACGCATACGCCCGCTCCGACGCTCGAATTGGAAATGACGCGCGGCCGCCGCTTAGGGCGAGTTTATATAGTAGTGAACCGGGGGGCAGGGTAGTATTTAAAGCGCCGCACCGAAAACGCGCCGCCATTTCTAAACCGAGCGGCGCCAGGTGAAGACGTATGTATTATTCGTGAGTAATAATCATATTCTATAAGATAAATATAGTAATGTACAACAAATAATATGTAAAGTATAAAAAAGTAATAAATAAAGGCTAAAGGGGGTGAGGCAGTGAAAATTCTAGAAAATTACGAGGAATAGTATAAAAGACGGCGCCTATTGGCTGTCAGCATTCACCAACCGATCACTGTAGTATCGGCCTATATACCCCCCAGTAGCGTCAGGCTTCACCACCTGCGCTCCGACCTAGAATCTCTCCTAGGCTTGGGTGATTCGGTTATCATAGCAGGCGACCTTAACGCCAAAAACGTCGCTTGGAACTGCCACTCGAACAACCAGAGAGGCCGAGAGCTTGATAACCTTAGCACCTTGCTTAACTTTGACATTATTGCCCCCATGACGCCCACTCATTATCCTAATGACGTTAACCACCGACCAGACGTACTCGACATAGCCGTCCTAAAGAACGTAAACTTAGGTTTGCGCTCCTTGGAAACGCTACAAGAGTTAGACTCAGACCACCGACCTGTGATCCTAGAACTAGGCCCCCGTCACGCCCCCACTGACCCAGGTCAATCCGCTCCGACAAAGGTTATAACGGATTGGAGGAAACTAGAGGAACGCCTCAAGTCGACTTCTTCCGTTCACCTGGACGCCATCCCTGACACGATAGTCTCAGCTGCCGACGCGACCGGCGCGATTGACTCCCTCACCAGTCACGTGCAAACCCTGTTGAACGAATGTTCACGACAGATTCCAGAGGAGTTTGATAACCGCTGGAATCTGCCGGAGGATGTACGCGCACTTGTGACGGAGAAGAACGCGGCTATCAGAGCGCACGACAATTTTCCCTGTGAGGCAAACCGTGCTCACATGCGTAATTTACAGCGTGCTGTAAAGGAACGCATCACTGAGTTACGCGAAGCCCGCTGGGATAATCTGTTGAAGGAACTGGAGCCCACCCACCAGGCCTTTTGGCATCTGTCTCGGAAGCTCAAATCCGACTGCGTGTCCACCATGCCACCACTGAATCGTCCGAATCAAAGGCCCGCCTTTGAAGACGACGAAAAGTCCGAATGCCTAGCCGACAGTCTAGAGGCACAATGCTCGCCCAGCACACTACCAGTAGATCAGGCACATCTCGATGAGGTGAACGCCGAAGTCGAACGTAGAGCTGCAATCCCGCTCCAACCTACGGAGCCCCCTGACCCCCCCAACCCCAACCCCAACCCCGATCCCGACCCAGACGATCCTGTCCCGCCCGTCTCTGTGGACGAGGTCCGGACGATCGTTAAGAATCTGCGTCCCAGGAAAGCCCCCGGCTCAGACGGTATCACCAACAAAGTGGTGAAACTCTTCCCCGCCCAGCTCATAGTGCTGATGACCGCCATCTTCAATGCGGCACTTAATAATAACATCTTTCCCCAAATCTGGAAAGAAGCCATTGTTATCGGATTTCCCAAACCCGGTAAGCCCCGCACTGAGCCGTCCAGTTATCGCCCCATAAGTCTTCTCAGTACCCTCGGAAAGATTTACGAGAGGCTGATTCATGCCCGATTAAAGGATTTTGCCGAATCCAATAAAATCATTCCCGACGAGCAGTTTGGTTTTCGAACCAAACACTCTTGCGTCCAACAAGTGCATCGCATAGTCGAACACATCAGCGCTGGTTTTCAGCGCGGATTGACGACAGGCATGCTCTTCTTCGACGTGGCGAAAGCCTTCGACAAAGTCTGGCACAACGGCTTGATCTACAAGCTGTACTCGCTCAATGTGCCCGATCGTCTCGTGCTCATCATACGGGACTTTTTGTCGAATCGCACCTTTCGTTATCGCATAGAGGGCGGCACTCTGTCGACCCCACATCCAATCAGAGCCGGAGTCCCTCAGGGCTCCGTTCTCTCCCCTCTCCTTTTCGCGCTGTACACCAGTGATATTCCTAAAAGCTCCAAGTCGGAGTTGGCCCTATACGCCGATGATACGGCTATCTACTATTCCGGCAAATCCCTCCCTGCTATCACCAAGATCCTCCAGACCTCGGTCAATGCCATCGGCACTTGGTTTAGGAAATGGAGAATCGAGGTTAACCCATCCAAGAGCGCGGCCGTTCTTTTCCATAAAAGCAACGACCGCTCCACTGAAGCCCGACCCATCTCCCTCTACGGCCAACCGATCCCTTGGGAAAAGAAGGCCAAATACCTGGGCGTGATTCTAGATTACCGACTCTCGTTCCGAGAGCACATAAAGACGGTTCGCTCCCGTGCCGCTTTCGCTCTCGGCCGTCTCCACAGTATGCTCAATGCACGCAGTAAATTATCCCTTAAATATAAGGTGAGAATTTACTTGACGTGCATCCGTCCCATTATGACCTATGCTAGCGTTGTGTTCGCACACATCGAAGGGTCTGGAATCCATAGGATGCAAACTCTTCAAAACCGATTTACGCGCAAAGCCACGGGCGCTCCGTGGTACGTGCGTAACAGGGAACTCCACTTAGACTTAAAACTGCCTACCATCAAGCAGTTTATGAAACGCGCCTCCAAGCGTTACTTCGATAGGGCCCCCCATCACCCCAATCCCCTGGTGGTCAGTAGCGTCGACTACATCCCCTCCCAGATTAGTAGAACTCGCCGTCCAAGGCACGCTCTAGCTTACCCTGACGACCCTATAACGGTCCTACAAGAGTCGAATAGAGAGACTAGCACTCTCAAAATACACTCGCACAAACGCCGCCCGATTTACCGTCCTCGCCGGCGAGGCCCGTCGCGAAGACCCAGTAATGGTAACCCCCCCCGACCCTTGCTCGAGCCGGCCCGCGCCGAGCCAGTAGCTTTAAATTAGTCCCTAATAATAATTTAAACCAGATCCAGCCGTCCCTAGCTGCCCCCCCAGCAACGCCCTAAGCCGAGGCCCGTGTCCCGCAGGGGACGCCCTTAGCTGCTGTTGCTTAATTTTAAGTTGCTCCTGGCTGGAGGCATTCGGTGCCTCGCCACCAAGTTCGGTTACGCTGTTAAGATTCCCTGAATCAACAGCTATTGTCCATTTCAAAAAAAAAAAAAAAAGCTGTCAGCATTCAGTATTCGGGCAACATCGGAAAAGGAAACAACAGGAAGAAAGAAGAAAAATAGGAAGAAAATCTGCCTCGCCGCCTCGCTGCCTATTTTGATCAAGACTGGTGTTTTTTATTTTCTCCTTCGCAAATACGGGACTACGTAGCCACTAACCCTCGGCAATCTATACACAACAACAACCAAAGGCTGTCCACAAGGAGGAGTTCTGTCACCTTTACTATGGTGCTTAGTGGTAGACTCACTACTAAGCAATCTAAATGAGGGCCCTTTACTAACCGTGGGATACGCCGATGACATAGTTATACTTGTCAACGGCAAATTCCCGAACACGGTTTCAGATCTCATTCAAAGGGCCCTCTGTAAAGTAGAGAGATGGTGTGAGGAGAATCACCTCTCCATCAATCCAAACAAGGCAGTTATCATTCCGTTTAAGCTTGTGTAGTACATGTACTATGTACTATTAGGAATTGATTCCCAACACAGACTAGTACGATCTATTCCTTTTCCTTTCTAGTACATCATTCCTTTAGTACTTTGTCGTTCGTCGTAGTCTCTGGCTCTCTAGTTCTGTACGAACTACGAACTGAGCGGTGAGCGACGGAGCGCTCCGTCGCTCACCGCTCATTTGATCTCGACTAGTACATTTGAACGACTGTACTATTAACCGTCGCTCACTAGCAAGAACAAAGCTATTTTGAACTTTATGTCTATTCTCCCAGTGATTAATTTTGTTCACTTTGCCTTCAGTGAGCTACTGTACTAATAGGACTGTACTGTACTAATAGTACTAGAAGACCGAACTAGTACATTTGAAAGATTGTACTAGTACGGAGCGCTCCGTTCATAGTCCGCGCAAGAACAAGCCTAATTCCGTTTATTAGGAAAAGACTGCTCTCAGGCCTTGGCCAGCTTCGGCTTTATGGCAAACAATTAAACTGGGCCACAGAGGTAAAATATTTAGGGGTGACCCTGGATAAAGAACTGACGTGGCGAACACACCTGGACAACACCATAGCCAAGGCACTAAGGGTCTTGGGTATGTGTCGCTCAGCGTATGGCAAAACCTGGGGACTAAGACCAAAGGTTGTGCAGTGGCTGTATACCATGATGGTTGGACCAATCATCACGTATGGCAGCATTGTCTGGTGGGTTGGTGCGTCCTGGACGCAACTAGGGATATGCAGGGAAGCCCTTGCTAAATTACAGCGAACGGCATGCCTAGCTATCACAGGGGCGTTCAAAACCACACCAACAGCGGCGATGGAAAAGGTACTCAACCTTGCACCGCTACATATTGTCATCGAGACTGAGGCCCGTCTAGCACTACACAGACTGGCAATAAATGGACTTTGGGATAGCTCTAAGCCTAGAACTAAACACACAAAGTTTAAAATACAGGAAGGCCTCGATGGAATAACGAACATGCACTGCGACAAAATGCAGCCCATGTTTTGGTTTAAGAGGTCTTACAAGGTTCATCTGCAGTCAAGGGAAGAATGGATGAAGGGACTAGACCCACCAGAGGAGGGCAGTCTGATATGGTATACTGACGGTTCTAAAACAGAGTCAGGTACAGGGGCGGGCATATATGCAAGGGACCATAAGGTCAGTCAAAGCATGGGCAAATTAGCTACAGTTTTCCAAGCGGAAACATAATGCTATTCTTGCCTGTGCACAACAGATGGAAAGTAGCGGTACCACAGGTAGGTCCATCTACATTCTTAGTGACAGCCAAGCGGCACTCATGGCCCTGACCTCCTACAGGATCGATTCAAGGCTGATCATGGACGCTGCCCGAACTCTTAATGAGCTGGGAAAGCGAAACAAGGTCAGGCTTGTCTGGGTCCCTGGTCACAGGGGTATTGTGGGTAACGAGCATGCTGACTTCCCTAGCAGCTGGCTAGGGAAGGGTCTGGAACCTTTCTAATTGGACTGGAACCATTTGTAGGACTGGCCCCAAGCACAGTCAAAACGGCATTTCGGGAGTGCGCAAGGGCGAGGCACATGGATCAGTGGTTGAGCCTCACGGGACTTGCTCATTCCAAGAAATTCATAGGTTCCTCATCAAGATGGCAAAATGCCATTTGGAACTCAAGCAGGCGACATGCCCATCACTTGATGGGGACGCTGACCGGACATTTCGGGACTAACGCTCTCCTTCAAAAGATGGGTCTGACGGAGACATCAGCCTGCAGGGCCTGTAAAAGGGAAATTGAGAGCATGGAACACCTTCTGTGTACATGCAATGCATGAAAGCGAATGTGCCTCTTGGGGCAGGGTTATCCAGGACCAGAGGACTACAGACTCATACCCCCAGGCCTCATTATAAAGCTTATGGAAGAGCTGTGGGAGGATGAGGATTAGGTATCTAGGGGAAGCACAAAAGATCCCATTGGGTCGAAGTGCTCTGAGGCCTTGATGCCTCGGCCCCACACAAGTTAAGATAAGATAAGCATCACCGCCGCCCATGGACACCCGCAACACCAGAGGAGTCACAAGTGCGCTGCCGGCCTTTTAAAAGGGAGTAAGCTCTTTTCTTGAAAGTTTGAAGGTCGTATTGGTCCGGAAATACTGCAGGTGACAGTTCATTCCACAGTTTTGTTGTGCGAGGCATGCACAGTTGTGGACTGCCAGCCATCAAGATGATGGGAATGGAACTGTTGTCGCGTAGAACGATGGCGAAAAGAGGCTGCAGGGATCAATCCGAACAATACCTCGGAGCACTCCCCATAGTATAGGGGATAGAGGATGGAAAGCGAGGCCACATCTCTACGCAGCGCCAAGGGGTCAAGCCGGTTTGAAATAACTTGGCAGTCGACGATTCGAATCGCTCTTCGTTGGATGCGGTCCAGAGGGAGAAGCTGGTACTGGTGTGCTCCTGCCCAGAGATGAGAACAGTATTCCATATGAGGCCGGTACTGCGCCTTATAAAGTAATAGGCGGTGGGCCGGCTTCATGTCGGTAATTGATACCGAGGCCTGTAGAGCAAGCTTTGCCACTGTATGTAAAAGCTATGCATGTGTTATTAGTCGCTGGAATGAGCAAAGTGTAGCCTAGTGATTTGCATCATAATTACTAACTAATATTAATACTTCATTAATTTCCGCACACATCAGTTATCTATTGTGCAACTACACGACCTGTTTATGACCCTAGTAGGCTAGTAGGCGGCGGCGCAAGTGTATGCCACGCCTTCAAGTAGGATGCAAGGCAGGGCCTCGCCGTCCGAAGTGATCCAGAGAACACTAGGGCCCACTTGCACCAACTTCTTAATGGGTTTAAATTGTATTTAAACAAGAAATTCCATAGCCTCCCGGCTGTGCCTATGGCAAGGGAAGGCAACTGGGACTTTCAGTCGGTACAAATCCAACATACCGTGTCGTTTCCCCAAGTGGCAGACGATCCATGAGTATTTTCCTTACAAAAACAAAGTTTATTGATATTACAAATAAATCCCATAGCATTTTACTAATTACTTTTCAATCAATCGATTTCAAATTATTGAAATTATTATTACGTTTATTGTTTAGAATAATTATAAATGTACTTTTTTGGCTGTTGACATAAAGGTGAATGTTGCCAGGATACATAATCAATCATTCGGTCGCGCTGTCAAAACCCTGTTGTTTATGTAATTTCAAAATAAAAAAATTCAAAATTGCTTTTTAGTGTGCTTGTAAACTAATAATTTCCGTGTATTCAAATATTTAATCGACCATGGGAACAGTACACGCTAAGGTAAACGTTCATTTATATATAAAATATTGTTACCCAAAATAAAAGTAAGGTTATGTATATTGAAACAAATCGTTTTTTAAAAAACTAATTATAAAAATGTCATAATAATGTATATCTTAATCACAATGCCTTAATAATGTAGGGTAGGTACTCACTACTCACCACTGAACTGAGTTAAGTTATTAGTTTCATTAGTTAAGTTTGAAGACTGCTTGTTGAGGATCAGCACAAGGCTAATCTCTACTATTATAACATACCATCACGCCTGTATTCCCCGAAGGGTTAGGCAGAGGTGTACTAATGTACACCCACAGTTCGCGGGTATGTTTTAGGTCCCATGTAATAGAGAGCCAGCCTATTGCCATTAACCAGGCACAAACCAACTCCAAGCTGCTACTGGGAATTTCATAGAAAAACCCAATAACACTTCTCGACCTGGGAATCGAACCCAGGACCTCTAACATAGCAGTCCCGCTCAGGACCACTTAGCTGATGAATCAGTTTAAAATATAAACGAAGTGTAACATTTATGATTGTCAAACCCTAATTGTCAACCAAACCCCATTGCCTAATCTGGCAAAATTTTAAAAACCATCACTGCCTTATGTTGTGGTGCACCTAGAGACGGTGTCACTACCATTGTAAGTATTGCCAATTCAGTTTCCTGGATTTATAAAAAAGGGGTTTTTTTTACTTGAAAAATTGTACAAGGTTTCTTACTGCATGGTTAGGTTACTGTTCTGATTGTGGCACACACACTACTATATTTTGGAGACAAAGGTAGGTAGGAAGGTATATTAGGTGTAAGTAGATCTACAAGATACTTTTACAAGTAATGTTTTATTGTTAAGTACTAGATGGTGTCAGCATTTCTGCTGTCCTGCAAAATCCTGTCAGCTGAGAAAAAATCAGAATCTATTAAAGTCCAGACATAATAGTCATCAAAACTATGTGAGTGATACACTACAGGGCAATGTCTGCTATGGCGTTTGAAGAAAGATCCATAACAGCTTTGAGCGAACCAGCCCCATTAGACGTCAAACATACATCAGTCCTTTGGTAGCTCAACCATATTATAGGGAGTTCAACAACCTAATTGGCGGAATATTTGAGAAGCCACATACAAAACCTAGAAGTTACCAGACAGTTCACTCACAATTAAGTAAATCATAATAAATTATATCAACTCAAGTATTTATGTATTTATTTAATTATTAAGGTACATTAACAATATACACATACATACATTTTTACTAATCATACATCTGGATAGGGGTTCTTATGCGTATATCAATTACAAATGTACACAATGTTCACTGCAGATGATAAAAGAAGATTAAAAATTATAATTAAAATTTAAAACTATTACATATTCAGTTAAAATTGAAAATTACAATAAAATTACATTTAAATTAGGTTTTAATTAATTAAAATTATGTATGTTCAAGTTCAAAGTTCAAGTTCAAATGTTTTTATTTCAAATAAGCTTTTACAAGCGTTTATGAAACATTATGATTCTAGTTGCACGGTTCCAAAAGGTCGATCCTATGGAGAAGAATCCGGCAAAAAACTCCATGGACACTCTTTTAAAATAAATAAATTACAAACTTCACTGGTACAATATTGCGATAACAAGATGTGAGGACACTGAAGGATGTCCAAGTTTGACCGAGGTCGACTATATTAAACCAAGATTCACGTTATTTGAGAACCCGATGTCATTTCTAAATAAAAAACTATGTGGTAAAAACGCACACCATCAAAGCGACAAATAAAACTAGGTGTCTACTTAGACAAGCCACAACGTACACACATGTATGTGAAAATATGTAATTACAGTCACAATGCATTCTACTATCTTGTAGTTTAGGAGTCGTCAGCCTTGTGGACATTGCTGGATTAACAAAATGTATTAATAATATTGCTAAGGTTATATTACTAGAATTATAACACTGTGAACTGATGTTGTGCTGCTGTGTGTAGTGAACTGACAAAAGACCTGGTGATGTTAACATTCACACACAACAATTGCGTTGTGTTTCGACGAGTGAGTGAGGTTACTGGAGGCCCAAACCCTTTTAAAAGGCAAGCAACGCACTTGTGACTCTTCTGGTGTTGCGGGTGTCCATGGGCGGCGGTTATCGCTTACCATCAGGTGATCCGTCTACTCGTTTGCCCCCCTATCCCATAAAAAAAACAAAATATTTGTTATCAGGCAGAGCGAGGGGACAGCGTGGGCGAGGTGGGCGGGGGACTGTTTGAATTTGAGGAGCCGTTGGAGATGGATGACGAGCCCATAGCCAAACCAACTATCAAACTGAATGGAGTCCGTGTGAGTATAAGTGCACTTGTGCCATGCATGCCATGCTAGCACTAGTGATGTGTGATGGGACATGCATACATACGTACAGCGTGTGTTCAGTATCGGTGTGTGTCGGCAGGCGCGCGTGGACCGGGTGCACGTGGACGGACTGAACCGCACCAAGGACGACATCGTCCGCAGCACCGTGGACGAGCTGTTCCACGCCACCGACTTCGAGGACGTGATCCTGCGCGCGCACAAGGTGCTCACCACTACACCACTCCTACAGACTCACTTATAAAACTGCTTTCTTCTTTCACTGGTTTAATGTTTATCAGTAGTACCACTATAAAATTGCTTTCAACTCCCGTGAACGAAGTAAACATAAGTACTGATTTCTGACGCGAATATTAGACATTGAAATGAAACTACTTTTTACGGATTTTCTGCGTGAATCGGATCACTAATAATTAACAAAAATGTAAGGTAGCTGTTAGTTATTTTAACATTATGACGTCCAACACCTCACTCTACCCGTGACCATGGATGCTGCAAAGGAATCGAAATCGAAAATCGAAACGTTGCGAATTAATAATATCAATACAACGATATAAAAGCCGTAAAAAGTAGTTTCATTTCAATTAAGTAAATATCTATACTTCTATACTTATTATATAAAGCTGAAGAGTTTGTTTGTTTGTTTGCTTGAACGCGCTAATCCCAGGAACTACTGGTTCGATTTGAAAATTCTTTCAGTGTTAGATTGCCCATTTATTGAGGAATAGTTATTATATATAGGCTATATATAATAACGCTAAGACTAGGTGACTATTCCACGCGGACGAAGTCGCGGGTGGACGCTAGTGTTACAATAAATATTGTAAGGGTAGAGTGAATGGCTTGCACACTCACTGCAAGGTGGACACAGCGCCAGCACCTGAGCGGTAGCTATAGTATGTGAGTGTAGGTGGGTGTTGCGACAGGTGCGGCGCGCGCTGGACGCGATGGGCTGCTTCCGCGACATCGGCGTGTTCATCGACGTATCGTCGGGGCCCGGCGCCACGCCCGAGGGACTCGA